>OX465376.1:3805841-3921632 GCA_950004255.1 Mesopsocus fuscifrons
AGCCTAACTCAACAGCCCTTAAAAGGGTTTGATATAAAAAATGTTGGCCAAGTTCTCCACATTCCCGCTATCATTCAGCCCCCAAAATTAGTGATATCACTTATTACAGGGCCAAGTCTTTGGCGCGAATCACAAGGATGTTGGCGACATAGTTTGTCATATACCTGCTTTCCAATACCCCCGGACCGCAGCCCCCATCCAACCTTAGTCTGTGTCTATGACCGGCTGTGACGCTTACGTGATTTGCGCCAAGGACTTGGCCCTGTAATAAGTGATATCACTAATTTTGGGGGCTGAATGATAGCGGGAATGTGGAGAACTTGGCCAACATTTTTTATATCAAACCCTTTTAAGGGCTGTTGAGTTAGGCTAATTTTTGGAGGGTTATAAACTTGGCTGCGTTTTTTACACGGAGTGTTTTTGGTCGGATATATATATATATATATATATATATATATATATATATAAACTTTTGAACTGATGGTGGTTTTGGGATCCAGGGGTCATAAAAAGGAGAACTGTGAAGAAATTTTTCAAAAGTGAGACTACTGGTACGACTACAATAGGTAGATTTTTCTTCGAAATCTACCTAAAACACCGTCCACGTCACTCTTTATTACGGCAACCTCTCCATAACTCATTTCGAAACCCTCTCTATAGCGAACTCTCTCTTCAGCGACCTTTCTCTATAGCGACCTCTTTTTATATCGATCTCTCTCTATATCGAACTTTATCTATATAGCTACCTCTCTCTATAGTGACCTCTCTATATAGCGAGCAAATTTATATACTCCCTTGGCGGTCGTTGTAAAGAGACTGCTGTGTCTATATACTTGTTCCTGTGGTCGTCATTGCGAACTTTCCTCTGGAGTAACGGAAAACATGCCCCATATAGGAATGTATGGGCTTGCGTGTTTTACCTCAGCATATTTCCTTGTCAGGAAGTAAGCCTGAGAATGTAACCCCTCAGGGTGGTGTCATAATGGATATTGCCTACTCCACGTCTATAGGCGGTAGATTTCACATGGCTGGAAGTTTTGAAAGCCGGGGATATAACAGAAAATGAAGACACCTTTCAACAGAAAGATGGTTGCAATCAGCTCCTTGCGTACGGGCGGACATGAATAGGTAAACTGTTAAGCCTGCTTCACACCTCACAGGTAATGGAGCGTCAACCACCCCTGCGAGGATTACCACCACCCCCACCCCTATATAGTTACCGTTACGAGGAGGGCTTCAGAAATGAAGTTTGTGCCTATAGTTATTATTCTATACATTATTTAAAATGGGCATAGTTAGGCCGTCCTAAGAACATTGTATACATGGGTTCCAATCCGATATATGAACTAAAATAATTTCGGCTAGCGGTGCCTGTGATACAACCAACATTAGCTCAGGTCTGTCTATCTGTCTGTATTATCCTAAGGAGACACACTTTGCGAAGAAAACAGTGTTCTTGTCTTCTTAAATTACAGGCTAATAAGACTGACGGAGTGTATAGGCAAACAGTTAACAAAGTTAACCGTCTTTTTTTTCGCAAGGTGACCCTATCAGACACTTCTCTTATATACTAGGACCCTCTTCTTAGCCTGTTATTTGAAAAGACAACTGCTTCTTTCTTTCTCTAGCCTACAAAAATCACTTGGATTCCCGTTTCTTGATCATGAATATTTTCAGCATTTCCATCACAATCAGGGGTAATGTCGGAGAAGAAAAGCATTTTAGCTTAAGGGGCAGACTGCACATGCACCCCACACTTCACCATTAAATGGATAATTTGTGGTTCCCTTCGGAATAGTGACAGCGTCATTACCGATAACGGACAGTTAGCTGCAAGTCTGTCACGCTAAACCCCACCCTATAACTAAATCACCCCGACCTGTAGCACTCTATAAGACTCATTGCTTCAGTCGCCGAGTATTGATTAGTGTGAATGATACGATACGAGGGTCGAACCCCAATGCGGCGAAATTTTTTACTTGATAGTGGCTCAACTCTGGGGCGTTCACATTTGATCCTATAGTCACTTGCTGAGTCTCACGTCTCACTCATACATACGACCAGAAATTCTGGTTTCTTTGCATCTTCTGCGGCACAAATTTTCGGTCTTCCCAATTCTCAACTTAAGTCTGGATTACATAAAGCTCGGATTAAGTTACCATTATCCCTATACGAATGTGTTTGACAGGGAGGCCAAATCTCTCTCCTCACCCCCTCGAACTCCATATAACAAAACCCTATCGCCGTGACATTCGGGATGGCAATCGGCCAAACATAACCCCATCCTGCCATGTAAGCTGTCTCGGGCGCTATGTCAAGCTGAAAATCACTCTTTATCCTACTTCATCTCTTGCGACTTTTTGTTCCGGATGATAAGTCCAATGAGCATAAAATAAAATGAAGTAAGCGGTGCAGATTTAGATTCTCGAGTAGCAATAAACATTTTTAGGTTACGTTCCATTAATAATAATAATAGCTGAGGGTTGGGGGGGACAAGACTAGCAACTAGACCGTTTTCAAGAACTATCCATTGTGCTCAGCTGGCAGCACTACCAAATACCAACTCCCCACCCTTCGAGTAAACGATGGGGACCTACAGTTTTAGGTGGGTTCCTAACCACTACATTTCAGTTGACTGCTGAACATATCAGAGGTGAATACCGAGCAGAAAAACTTTTTGGTAGGATCGGGATCGAACCGGTGTGACCCGGCTCTCACTGCTCCTCGAAAGTCGACCATTTAGTCCATTCAGCTATCGAGGCCGTTTTATTATTCTGATTTAAAATAATATACGTAGGTACAAGAGTGCTGACTTTTGGCAATAAGGTAGATATAGGTATGGGACATTGCTTGTTCCTCAAAATTTTATTGTAAAAATCTCTGCAAATGTGCATCTTAAAAAGAATATGGCTCTGGCCTATAGTCGTACCTGATGGATACCTGACCTTCATCGACTGGGGGAAAACTTGACTGTTGGGAGTGGTTCAGAAAAATCACTCTTTTAGCACCTCAGGGCTGTGGCGCCAAGGAGTTTAGTAAGGTTCCTTCCTTCCTACCTTCCCGGTACTACCAAATTTTATAATAGGTACTACCAAATTAGTGAAGTGAGTACCTAAACCTGGAACGTAAAAACTAAAAAGGGAACCAGAAATTTGCTTAGATAAACAAGAGAGTAGAGTATGCTTAGCTAACCACCACAGGAATATTTAATTTCAAGCGGGAGATACAATTTGTATCAATTCGACTTGAAAATTTTGAAATGTTTCGAGTGTTTTCATTATTCCCGAGTTGGGATTTTAGGAATGAATGAAACAAAGCGAGTTGGAGATGCAAAATCCCTCGCCAAATTACGACCTTTTTTTTCTGATAAAAACTAAAGTCACATTAATTGCCTGTTCCATGTCCTGTTGTTTTTAATTACTTCCATTTGGTAAGAATTAGAGAAATACTCAGTGAGGAACGCTCTGTGGTTAAGCAAGATTATGGGTTCATTCCTCGGATGTCTTTGTGAGCTTTTGTTGTAATCTGTATCCCACAGCTATGGAGGTTCTATGTTAAGTACCTAAATACTTTAAGCGAGTTTCTAAATGCTTAAATTTACGACAACTAACCGAAACTTCCAGATTATCTAGGTGGCTAGGGTGCATGGCTTTTAAAATTTTTTTCAAGGGTTTGCTGACTTTAGCTGAAGCCGATGAGGACATGCCCCAAGCATAACAATGAATTACCCAACACCTCCGTATAAGTATAAGTATATCACATTATACTTACCAAGTGCAGAAAAATTCACTTAGGGTGCGTCCCACCATGCCCAGTTAAAATTTAAGTGGAGATTTTCTCCTATGTTTACCATGTTAAATTTAACTGGTAAGTTAAATTTAACACCGTAAATCTCCAGTGTAATTTTAAACGGGCATGGTGGGACGCACCCTTATACTGGGATTCAACCCCGAACATTATCTTAGCGAGAGCGAGAGTTAGTAGAACGTGGAGTACGAAATGATGCGTTCGTTCACTCAAAAACAAAGTTGTGTACCTAACTCAACCTTACTTTCTGCTCAAGGAGGGAATAGTGTTGGAAATAAGGTACTACAACTAACCAATCTAAGGCCCGTACCTTCCTCCCCCAAAAATAAAATTATGGTACTTATATTGTATTTCTTTTTTTTTCAGGTCGGCCCTTGGTCTACCCCGTAGACGAGCAACTGACAGTGCAGACAGGCCAAAGGGTGGAAATGTCTGTCGAGTTTTGTGCCAACCCCCCTCCCCTGAAGGCTTTTTGGGTCACTGAGTCTCAGCGATTGGCTCCGGGACAGTCTACCAGTGAATTTATTGCTCACAATATCACGGTAAGCAATACCTTTCACCTCTTTACTTTGCTGAAAATCTCCGTCTTATTGCCTGATGGAAAAAGGGTTGTCGAACCCCGAGAGAATGAAACCCGTGCTGGCAAAAAAAAATACCGGTACCACCCCTTGCATTCATGTATATAACTACTCTTATAAGGTCTCACAGGGAATTCGGCAATGGAGCGAAATATTTTCCTGTAACGGGGAACTAAAGGCGTAGCTGCTGTCCCTTTTGATTTGTAGAAAATATACAAACACATGCAAAACATAGACCAAATACAAGCCGACTAAAAATTGAGTTGTCGAAACAATCGAGTGAGATGACACTTCTAAATACAGAATAATTTAGCCGAAATTCGGGGTAGAAATAAACATTGTTGTGGGGGAAATTGTTTGAATTCCATTAGACGGGATCCCTTGATTACTCTCTATCTTAATGAAAGCTCAAGGCTTCCACCTCATTGTTCCCGTCGAAATTGGACGCACGAGAGAACGCAGATTATGAGGCAACCGGATTCTATTCAGGCTTTAAACATCTCGGCCAAGAAGGAGAGACGGAGGCTGCTACTGGATATCATAGTCAAGATTGTTCTATTGTCGATGCTTACAATCTATACAAACATACTACATTTAATTCTGTACCAACACATGCAAATTCTTAACTTGAATTCCTAAACGAATTTCCTCCACCAAACATAAGGGTCCGCTATACCTGACGATGCATTTTTTGCCGCCCATAAGATTAACATTGCGAGCGGCGATTCATTTTCAAGGTTTACCCTTGGTTGGAAAGACACAAAATTTTGCCTGTACCTAGCCCTAACAATGTTCTAGGGAGTGTTCGAAGCAGATTTCCCATTTTTTTTACTGGTTTTCGAGATACAGCACTTTTCTTGAGGTATGCGATGCTAGGCGCGAAATAGGTATAAAGAAATACGAATTTAAAAAATACAAAGGTCAAAATCCTGACATATAACGAGACCCCCTGATCCCTATTTATTAAGCAGTCCACAGATGCGCGACATAAAAAAAATTAAATTGGTCGGTGCTAATTTCCAAACGAATAATTTTTTTGTTTAATTCAAATTTTTTGATAAAAAAGCCCGGAGACTAAATAAAAGTTAACGAACTGTGTGTAGAAAATTCAAGTGATTGTGTTTGGGTAATTTGCCGGAAGTTGCTGTAGTAAATCAATCATTTACCACAGCAAAAAAGGGGAACCAAAAAATTATGAGTGCAAATAATATGGCGGAGTGCTCAGCAGTGTGACAATGTACGCTTTGCTGGTTTAAGAACAAAAGGGTGTTGCAAAGCCCGTCACTCGCTTTTTCCCATGAGAACAGTTTCCTTCTTTCTGCAAGAATTTTCCGGTTTATGGTACAAAAAATTTAATAATGCCTGGTGTTCACGTGAACTAAAATTTAATAAACCAAAAAAAAAACGTAAGGTTGCGTCGTACCGTCCCATACACACCGTGTTAAATTCTCAAGTCGTACTTTTTTTCTGCACAATTTATGAGGAAACTATTGCACATAAATATTCTGAAATATAATATGTCTTTTTAACGTCATAAGTTAAGAGGCTACATGTTGCGATTTCACGATCGGTTAATTTCGGACAATTTTTTGTTTACAAAAATCTCTCGATCATACAATCACAACGTAGCCTCTTAATTTCGGCCGTTAAAAAGACGTACAAATTATATTTCAGAACATATAAATATCCTGTAGTTTCCTCATAAAGTGTGCAGAAAAAAAAGCGAATGTATATTTGGTCTTAACCGACAGTCATGGTAGATAGGTACTTACTCAAAATGCTAGGGTGTTGACGAATATCAAAGCTGCCTCGCTAATGGACACAAATAACTGTATATTTAATTAATAATTAACCTGAATGACTACGTACCTCTGTCGATAGTCCTGCGTAGGTATATTAGCAACCCCGACACCAAGGTAGCTCCTAGAAAAACCAAAAAAAAATGATGCAGTAAAACAGAAAACAATGGTTGCTGACAGAAAGGGCAGGCCGTAATTTTGCTGACCGTAATTACCTGCTGATCTATCACGTGCTTTCCCAGCACGCGACAGTAATCATTTCATTGTCCTTGTAAAATATTATTATCGCTTTTGTTTTAGTGAAATGGTTCTGTTCGTTAAATATCAATTGGGCTGTTGTGCTGTTGGTTATTGTCAGAAATTTGACATGACTATAAATAAAGAAAAAATAGAATAAAGTAAATCGAGCTCTGCCGAGATCTGTCACTATAACTGACTATTATAGCTATAGGATTTTTCTGTTAATCCTCGGTATTACTTTTCTTATCCCCCCCCCCCCTATCTGTAGGTATACCTATACCTACCCTGAAGAAGTTTCAGTGACTTCTTGGGCTGCTCATGTGCGGAAGTATTTGGTATCACTGAAGTATCGCTGTTTTAACCCTGAACAAACCAACCACTCAGTGGACACCTACCCCTATTATTTTTTGAGCAGAAGGGCAGCAACATACACCGGAAGTAACCTGCCGGAAGATTTATATAGAACTCAACCAAAGACTCAAAATTCATATTATAACTGATATCAGCAATTTCTACAGGTTCACCTAAAAAAAATTAACTTTACGAAGGAGGATACGGTCGGATAATGGATCCGATAGGCTTTTATATGCATGATCGCATATGCGCGAAGGTACCTGATGAGATTCAGTTTAAACTGATTGAGCTGGGCCTGCGATTGAATCAAGGGCCCACCTGCCTTCCTAATCTCCCTATCAACCTTTTTATACAAGATCGCACCCTGAGTGAAAATTATACATGGTTACCTTTTCCCTTCGTACTTTCTCTGCTATACCTAAAGGTATAACCATCCACTTTACGTGGTAGAATATGCTGTAATAAATAAATAGTGCTGTATTGTTGAAACGAACCCGAGATTCATTAAACTGTTGAGACCAGAAATCTAGTCAGATTTTGAAA
This sequence comes from Mesopsocus fuscifrons, assembly GCA_950004255.1. Taxonomy (NCBI): domain Eukaryota; kingdom Metazoa; phylum Arthropoda; class Insecta; order Psocodea; family Mesopsocidae; genus Mesopsocus; species Mesopsocus fuscifrons. The sequence continues at coordinate 3,813,163 of OX465376.1, forward strand.
ATGTTCTGGTACGTTTTTGATAAACCTGCGCCTACACCTATGTCCTAGCTAGCAGCTACAATGAGCTTTAAAAAAGTAGACGCCCAGGAAACGCCACCCAATTGGATTGTCTCCAAAAGAGTTTAACGCCGAAATAGCACTCATTTTACACCAAAAAGTGAGGGCAAATAGCAAGGTAAAGGGATTGCAAGGAGTGTTCAATAACCGCCTCCCACGAAGGACGACTGTATTAAAAAACAATAGGTATAAACTAACAGCCATGAGTAAAGAATTCTCAGCAGAATTTTCAACTTCACCTGGGGGCAAAAGGGCACACCGAGAAACGAATAAAAGGCGAATCTTTCCTACCTTGGTTCAGTTCCAACTTCAAATTGGGAATGCTAGAACCCTGGAAAACCTAGCAACCAAAAAACCGGATGGCCTTTAGTATTGGTGAATGAGAAGTGTCGATGAAAGGGGAAATGATTGGGAGTCGGGTGACTGCTGACTGCTGAAACCCCCTCTCCCCCTTCTCCCCCCTATCCTCTCGTTTCTGTCAGTGCCCTTCCCCCTCCCTTTCCCTCTGACATCTACTCAAATATTTGTCAGGAGGAAAAAGCCTTGAGCTACACTGCATTTTTAATGAGGCTGCATTTTGTAATCACTCTTGCTATAACGGTGTTGCTAGCTTTGGAAGAATGTTTCTCAAAAATCTGTGGTAGGTCTAAAAGCATATATTGCGCAGGCCAAAGCCATGATTTTAATTTGTCCGAATTAACTGATCGTATAAAATCACAACACAGCCTGTTAATTACTTATTATATTTCAGAACATTTATCCTCATAAAATGGGCAGAAAAGAACGTAAACAAACGGATGTAGGTACTTGAATTCCACTGCGCCTGCGAAAACCATGATTATGTAATTTAAAAGTGGGTGTACACGGTTTCCGCCAGCAAAAAACTTTTGATGTTAAAAAGTTTAATTATATTTCAGAATAAATAAATAACTAACAGTTTTTCCTCACAACGTTGCAGTTAAAAAACTTCAGAAAACAGCACTGTATTATCATTCTTAAAAAACAAGTTAAATAAAACAAAAAATTAAAAAATACTTTCTTCCGGACATCGGCAAAAACCAGGAGTTCTGCGGCACCCAGTCTGAGAACCCTTGGTCGTAAGGTAACATTCTCTTTCTTTTCTTCATTTCAGGCGGGATCTTCCATCCATTGTCACGTGGCCGTCCTCACGATCAGCAAGGTTCTCCTCAGGCACGGAGGGGAGTACATTTTCTTAGTTAGGTCCGCCAATGGTATGGCCGATGGTACGATAATTGTGAATGTGACGAGGGCAAGTGGCTACTCTTATTCTAGTACCACGACGCTTCACGTCACGAGTGCTATATTCCTACTGTTTATGTGTCTATTGGTGTCTTCGTAACTGCCGTAGGTATAGGAATTTTCTGGTGCCACTTCAGCTATATTTTCGTGTGTTGCGGGAAAGTAACTTCTAATAAAGGAATTTATAACAGGATCAGATTTTCTGATTTTCTGAGTGACAGAAGAGGTCTCTCTCTAACGCTCGCTATAGGGAGGGATTCAAAGTGAGTCAGGGTCTGTCAAGGGTATGTCGTTATAGAGAGAGCGTCGTTATAGAGAGGTCGTTAGAGAATGACAATGAATGACGCAAATTGAGCCAACAAAATTTAATTACTATCCCATTTGTTTTGTATTTGTTTTTTCTCATTATTACGTCACTTAACTTATCTAACCTTGGTCACTTTTAAAAAAAATCTAACCCACGATGCAATGAATGACTTGAGAACCAATAAGAACAAGTTTCGTGATGACTAAGTTCACTGAGAAGTTCGAATTTTTTGCCATTTTTTCTGTACCTAATTCCTGTGTTATCACTGAAAAAAGGGTTCTTCATCTAGAGTTAAAGATGTGTTATTTGTCGACTTATTTCAATGTGCCTGTAGGGCAGTAGGTAGGTATCGTCAGTTCAGGAAAAGTAGGTAGGAACTAAACATATTTTTGAAATATAACACCAAGCTGAAAATTTGGTTAGTAGCAAAATAAGCATAGAAACTCTTTGCTATATTTTTAAAATTTATAGCCATTCTGCATACTGTCAATAGGAAACAAATTGACAAGAAAGTATTGTACCCAAGATCTATTAATTCGAGATGGTGAGATGTGAGATACAAAGAGACGAATCTGTCTCTATTAAGGTCCTAGTGTATAAGAGAAGGGTCTGATAGGGTCACCTCACGAAAAGAAGACGGTTAACTTTGTAAGATGGCCCAGTAACAACTCTGTGGCTATGCACTCCGGCAGTCTTCTTAGCCTGTTCTTAAGAAGCTGAGAACACTGCTTCTTTCTCAAACAAAGCGTCTGCCTTCTGAGGATAATAGAGACAGATAGACAAGTCTGAGGTAACGTTGGAGCGGTTGGAGGTTGAGAACTAAAAGCACAATGAGAATAGCACCTTTGTTGTTAACTTCTTCAAGTTAGGCTCCGTCCCACCATGCCCAGTTAACATTTAAACCTCGGTTAAATTGGGGTTTTCACATTAACTAATTGGAATTTAACTGGAATTAACTTTTAACCGAGTATGGTAGAACGCACCCTTTATCGGATTTTGTATCACTCGTTTTATAGTTCTCGCTTATGCATGGAACAACCCCAGCAGCAGGTGTATTCCCTTTCTCGAACGCCAGCAAACCCACCCAACTAACACCTTCAAAATTTATTGTAAGAAGATAAGGCACACCATGATGCAATATACGGAGAACAGTTCTTCTTACAATAAAATTTGAAGGTGTTAGTTGGGTGGGTTTGCTGACTTTCGAGAAAGGGAATAGACCTACAGGTCTATTACGGATCTGTTAACGCCAAGTTAACGACTTTGATAACAACGAAGTGGTATAGTGTTACCTCTGTTTTAGCGTTAGGAGCTTAACGCCCTTGATAACGACCAAGATCCATAATAGAGCTGCAGGAGTTTTGAAACTTTGTTTCCTATCCATTGATAGCCAAGGGTCATGCTAAAAAATATTAAAATTATCTTGGAACTCCTTTACTGCGCAAAATGAGGCAGTTTACAAAGATCCAACGCCAATGCAATATATTTTGATTAGCTTTGGGATTTTTCAAGCAACGGCTAACTTCAATAAATTCCAAAATTTGCGAAATTCTCCCTTTTGAACGCAGAATTCAGAAAGTCCCTTTCTCTCTTATTTCCATCCAATGAAAATTTCTTTTTGAAATTCTGGAACTGACCCAAATAAATATCCACTATTACCGCACTCATTCATTTTAAACACAGAACGCCCTTCTAATGTTCCTTTTCGGGAAATTCTCAAAACCCATTGTCATTGGGGTGAAATCTCAATTTTCCGCTGGGTCATGTTATTATGAGAATTTTATGCCTCACCGTTAAGACTAAATATACATTTGCTATTTGTTTACGTTTTTCTGCACAATTTATAAGGAAACTATGGGATATTTAAATGCTCTGAATTATAATATGTATTTTTAACGGCCGAAACTGACAGGCAGTGTTGTGATTTTTTTCGACAACAAATTTGTCCGAAAGTAACCGATCGTAAAATCACAACATAGGTCAGTTCATTGGTGTCCTTAAAAAGACATATTATATTTTAGAGCGTATCCACTAGTTTCCTCATAAAGTGTGCAGAAAAAACGTAAACAAATAGCGAATATATTTTTAGTCTGTCGACACAATGTGGGTGATTGACGTTTCTTAATGTCCGCCTTCGGAGGAAACTGTTTAATATTTATTCTGAGATATAATAAGTCTCTTTTGGATCAGGGACTAAATTAATATATTGCGATTTTTATCAATAAAAAATTACTCGATCGTAAAAAGACACATTATATTTCAGAATAAATAGATTCTATCAAAATTGGACACTGGGTAAATGTGAGATTTCTGAAACAGTGCTAAAATGATGGTAAGTAATATTAATATTTATTTTGTAATTATTATGAGGGTGCTGTTGTTATAATATGTATGTTATGTAAATAGGATACAGCCATATAGGTTGAAGGGATTGTTGGATTTTGTGGAATACCAGAATGTCTATGAGAAATTTCGGAGAAATACTTTATTGCCTTTCAAATGAATGGAGCCCTTGCGGATGTTTAGGTAACTACAGGTACTAGTGATGAACGAAAATCTCTTGTCTTGCTTTTGTTCTTGCACTTCTTGCATGCAAGAACAAGAACAAGAGTTGATTTTGGCTGCAAGAACAAGAACAAGAAGCGACTTGCAAGAACAAGAACTCTTGCAAGAGTTCTCGCAAGAGTCTTGCATAAACCCAGGCAGATTTTTCCCAAAGCTTCATTCATGGATTGCAGTCCATATTTTGTGCGAAAAACTCGTCAGACTATTCGACGATAGATTGCACTTAAAATGGCCGCTCGGTAGGCAAAAAACCACATTTTAACAGCATAAAATTCCATGTACATGCAAGAAATTGCAAGACTCTCGCAGCAAGAACAAGAGCACGAAATGATTTCTACTGCAAGAACAAGAACAATATAGGATTTTCACTGCCAGAACAAGAGCAAGAGTCGCTTTGCGAGAACAAGAACAAGAAATACCGTTTCTTGTTCTTGTTCTTGCATCGTGCATCACTAACAGGTACCTACTACCATTCCATCACGAAAATATTTTTTGATGAAGTTAGATCGCACCCGAATTCAAAAGACTTTCAAATGTCTGGAAAATATCCCGTAATGGCTGGTAAAACCTACAATTGTTATTTATTTAGGTGTATAGTACTTTTTAATTTGAGGTTTAATTTTGTATGCCTAATTTTATGCCAACAGCCGCGCATTCGAATTTTGTATCGAAAAAATAAAAAATTGTAAGAAGAGTTTTTTGGTGTAGCTGTCTATGTAGGTAATCGCTGAGTTAATTGTGAACATAATACCCGAATGTATAATGTAAAAATATCGTTTTTATGTATAATACGAATAAATAATATTTTTATAAAAATAAATTTGCTATTATGTTCTTTGTTTTTTACCCATCCCTTTCAGAGTCACGAACCTGTAACTTTCTGCATACGGCTACTGCCCCCACCCCTAATCCAATTTAGGTTGGTAGATTGATAGGAAGATATCTTCAAATAATAAGGAGTATTTCGAGGGAGTAACCACTCCAGAGATTCCTTGAGATTTCCAAAGATTCCCAACGATTTTCATAGAAAGATGAATTCCGAAGGGGTAACCACTCAAAAAAATTCCAAGATTTCCTGAGATTTCATAAATATTTCCAATGATTCCCAACGAGATTCCCAACGAGTGGTTAACCCCTCGGAGTATTTGAGTAGTTTGAAGAAGTTTCCTAAGAGCAAGGATGTATAGGTATAGGTATACAGTCCTAAACCTCTGACAAATATATTTGATGATGGAAAAAATTCACTCCAATTATGTACTTGGTTATCCTCATTCCTTTGAATTCCATTGCGCCTTTTTTCGTATTATTTAATTTCATTTTTTAACGAAGCTCAAAAATGGCAGCTGACTAATCCCTCTGTAGCGGCCTGATTATGCTGGTCTGGCACTAATCTCTGCTGCAAGGGATTACAAGTCCGTGCTCTAGGTTTTTTTCACGTTATGAACAATGGAAATTCTCTACTGAAATGTGCAATTCAACAGAAGAAAAGACTAGCTGTCACATTTTTACCCCTATTTCCAACAGAAACAAAATCCAAGCAGACTTAGAATATTGTAACTGTACCAGCTAAGAAATATAGCAGTTAACTACAGGCAAATTAACATCGTTAAGGTTCCTTGTAGTGACAAGGATTAAAATAATAACTTTAATCCAAGAGATTCCTTGAGATTCTCGAGATTCCATAAAGATTTCCAAAGATTCCCAACAATGTTCATAGAAAGATGAACTCCAAAGGGGTAACCACTCCAAAAAATTCCAAGATTCCCTGAGATTTCATAAAGATTTCAAATGATTCCCAACGAGATTCCTGGAATCTGAGGATCCCCTCGCTTTAATCCCTATTTAAGTTCCGATTAGCATAAAGTTAAAGTACAGGGCATGTGCCTTGGATGTCTCAGTACCTACTGCTGATCCTACACGTGGCAATGGTGAGGTACCTACTTCGTAAATACTTCCCTAATTCACAAAGTCACCGAAAAAGATCATTATAATATTTTGTTTACCTTAAAAACTGTGAAAAATTCAGGAATAAAAAATAAGGAAATATTTAGATATCAGGGGGGCCTATACAGGGTAGCGAAGCCGTAAATATTCCAAATTATGAACGTCGCCTAAAAGTTTTGACATAACCCGAATTCAATCGAAACTCGTGTCGTCAAAAAACTCAATTTTGTACGCTATCAACTTGTTTACGTCAGCCTTACTCTGAGTAAACAGGTCTATTGCTCAATTTTTTATATTTAAAGAAAATCCATCGAAAGTTTAATTCATTCCAACAAAAATTTATGACTTCTTTTTATTTCGCTTTTCGAAAATTGGTCTTCATTGGTGCGGGCTATGCTATACTGTTATTGTAGGGGAGCTCAGTACCTCTTCTGATTCTGCACCCTTCTGATTCTGCACGCTAGATTTGGATAAAATTCAGCCGAGTATAGTTAGGTTTGTACACAAAAGAATATAGGTACAGTAGTTCTATATAACGAACGTCAATGAACCATGTGAGTTGAAAGAAGGTATAGGATTTGTCAATGGACCGTAGGGTTTATCTCGTTATAGAGAGGTATCCGACCCATACACTATTGATTTTTTCAAAAATAGTCTTGGATTGAACAGTTCAGGACCCCAAGTTCCACCAAAGTAGTGCTTTCAATTTTTTTTTTTAAGATGGGCATATCCTCCTCTGTGTTGTTCGTTTTCCACAGACTCATTTACCCGTTTTCTTCCCCGTTCCCCCGCCATGAAAATGATTCTATGTAGACAACCTCCAAAAATAATTTCGTCACCATACAACATTTCATTCCGATCTGCAGAAAATTTGCTGTCCCTGAAGTTGCACGACCTTTTGGAAGTGGGTTAGCTTGAACCCTGTCTGCACCTGCATAATTCCAATCACGACACAAATGTCTTGGCAGCTCAATAAGTCCTAACTCTGATCCGCAGAAGGGCGACCTCTGTCCGTTGGATTAAGACTTAAGGCGACCCAATCCCCTGGGCCAAGAACAAGGGGGGAAGGCGAAGGACTTAAGGACTTACAGCATTCCTCGCGGGACTTAATGAACCTAAAAGACGTCACTGAACTTTGGAATCAGGTTCGCTTAGAACGCTACCGTCGCACAATTAGGCGGAGGAGTGGACAGACTGACAGGCACGAGGGGTTTACCACTCGTTGGGAATCTCGTTGGGAATCATTGGAAATCTTTATGAAATCTCAGGGAATCTTGGAATTTTTTGGAGTGGTTACCCCTTTGGGGGTCATCTTTCTATGAATACCGTTTGGAATCTTTGGAAATATTTATGGAATCTCAAGGAATCTCTGGAGTGGTTACCCCCTCGGACAGGCACCTAATCTGAAGTCACTGGTACTGAATTAGGACGCCTGATGTTGCTGACTTCGTCTTGCATGACTGCATGAGAATGATAATATTAGAAAAAATTTTAAGCTAAGAACCTAACGTTTTATATTTATTTTCATCATTCTAGATCTAATTGAAATTCATCCTCTAATAAGGACTTATCAAAGGGGGAGAATTTTCTACCAAGGAGTGGGCAGTGGGCCGAAGCTGTTACGTCCATGCTACAAGCGGAAAATATTCCTTACGCTGGGTTTCGAACCCAGATCTCTCAGGTGTGTTTAGACACACAAAGAATTGACTGACGAACCGACCAATACTAAAACTTCTATTGGAAAGTTTTTACCTTTACCGCAAGCTAACGTATTAATTAACGTATGAGCAGTATATTAATAGCGTGTAAGTTTCATAATATGAAATTTATGGACTAAAATCCACCAGTTTCAAATTTTGTAAATAAACGGAGATACCTTAATAATGAAGTAAAATTAGTTTACAAATAAATTTTGAATAAATTTCTCTCTAAAATGTAATCGAGCCTTTTAGCGTAGGAGTCGCACTGGGGTGTCTAGACCACATAATTAATGTGACAACCTTTTCTACCCTGTGACCTATTTGAGGTTTTCAGGTTCCCCACACAACCCTGATTTTGTTGAGCGCCTCCCGACCCATGCTCGCTTGTGCTATTCGCAACCCCCCAAACTTCGGGGGCAATGCTTTCACTGCGGTTCATTTGTCCTAGCCCACCGTAAGGTACACTTTCCCCTCTCTGTAAAGATCGAATGCTGCAGTCCCTTGACAAATCAAACCCTCTCTATAGCGAGCCTCTCTCTATTGCAAGCTCTCTCTATAGCGAGCCTCTCTCTATTGCAAGCTCTCTCTATAGCGAGCCTCTCTCTATTGCAAGCTCTCTCTATAGCGAGCCTCTCTCTATTGCAAGCTCTCTCTATAGCGAGCCTCTCTCTATTGCAAGCTCTCTCTATAGCGAGCCTCTCTCTATTGCAAGCTCTCTCTATAGCGAGCCTCTCTCTATTGCAAGCTCTCTCTATAGCGAGCCTCTCTCAATTGGAAGGAAATTTACATGACGTTCGCTATAGAGAGACTATATTGTACCAACTTTAATTATGAGAAGTTGTCTCGTTTGATTGTGACTTACTACAGCCTCATGAAAACGTCATTTTCAAATCAGGTTGACCGGTTGGAAATGAAGGGCTTTAACTAGGTCAGCGTGACGTCACGTCACTTTTAAGATACCTAACCTCTAAAGTTCTAAAGTAATAGAATTTATTTTATTTCAGAACATTTAAATATTCAACAGTGCCATAAAAAAAAGTCGAAAAAAAAACATGAACAAAAATACCTAAACATTATTTTCAAATTATACTCTGATCAACTAGTTTGTTTGTTCCGGAGGGGAGAGGGTGGAAAAAGTATCCAGGACCAGGTACCCCTCTTTGCCCCCCCCCCCCCCCCCCCCCTCCCGTACAGCTATTGGCTTTGGCCTTTATTCGACGGATAAAGACAGCGTTCGCGTTCTCTTTGACGCAGACACCAATTTCCGTTTTACCGACATCACCCTGTGACTCATCTCTGCTTTGCACTCACCCTATACCACCAAAATCTAATCTGAGCTAGGGAAGTTGCTGCAGATGATTGCTTTACAGCATAATTTGAGGCAGAATGAATTTCCCCTTGAGGGATTTAAGCACCAATTTGGATTTTTCGATAACGGTAATAATCCTACTCAGTTCTTGGCCCGCACTGTTATAGTATCGCCACCCTGACCTGCCTGGCCCGAGGGTATTCTGCACTGTTCACAGAATGCCCTCGGGCCAGGCAGGTCAGGGTGGCGATACTATATCTGGCACCACCCGCATAGTACCTCTCTATAACAACCATCATCGTTATAGAGTTCGCTATAGAGAGAGTGATAGTACTGAGATAAGGTAGACCACTTGGTTATCGAGGCTCCTATGGAACTACCAGCATAACTAATAACCGAGGGGTTAACCACTCGTTGGGAATCTCGTTGGGAATTATTGGAAATCTTGGAATTTTTTGGAGTGGTTACCCCTACGGGGTTCATCTTTATATGAATATCGTTGGGAATCTTTGGAAATATTTATGGAATCTCAAGGAATCTCTGGAGTGGTTACCCCCTCGCCAATAACAAAAATAACCGAACAGATTTATAAGGTACAGACAGCGGAGGGTTAGGGGGGACAAGCATTGTGCTCAGCTGGCAGCACTACCAAATACCAGCTCCCCAGCCATCGAGTAAACGATGGGGACCTACAGTTTTAGGTGGGTTCCGAACCACCACAGCCTCGATATACATTTCACTTGACATGCTGAACATGTCAGAGGTGAATGCCGAGCAGAAAAACTTTTTGGTAGGATCGGGATCGAACCGGTGTGACCCGGCTCTCACTGCTCCTCAAAAGTCGACCATTTAGTCCACTCGGCTATCGAGGCCGTTTTGATTTATAAGGTAGCTCTTCAGCCTGTTATAGGTACATACGTACATACATATACTCATACATACCCTGCATACAAAACTTCACTGGATTTCAACCTATTTGTGAGGGCAGACCACATGTCCACACGCAGCAATACAAGTGAATAGAACATGATTGAATTGTGGGCGTTTTGCTTATAATGCAGAGGAATCGCAATATGTGACAACCATTCTGCAACTCCATTAAAAATACGGTTGATCACCTAATGACTCTAATGGGTTCGTTTCAGCCTTGATGAAATTTAATAGAATTTATTTCGGATTCATCTGTGGGTACCCCTTTTACGTCAATCCTGTGCTGGAGTTATACCTGGTCTAAACCGATTTTACGGAGGGAGCTGCTGTGTGGGTACTTCTCTCTGTCTACGGCTCCAGTAACGACAGAATCCTTCCCTCCGCGCTTTGCTGACGGCTACACTATACCTGAGGACCTATTCCCTTTCTCGAACACCAGAAAACCCACTCAACTAACACCCTCAAAATTTATTGTAAGAAGAACTGTTCTCCATATATTGCATCATGGCGTGTCTCATCTTCTTAGAATAATTTTTGAATGTATTAGTTGAGTGGGTTTTCTGGCGTTCGAAAAAGGGAGTACACCTGCTGCAGTGGTATTCTCTTTCTCGAACGCCAGAAAACCCACTCAACTAACACCTTCAAAATTTATTGTAAGAAGAACTGTTCTCCATATATTGCATCATGGCGTGCCTTATCTTCTTACAGTAAATTTTGAAGGTATTATTTGGGTGGGTTTGCTGGCAATGCTGGCGTTCGAGAAAGGGAATACACCTGCTGGAACTGCTCTCAACCTAGCACCGGCAATGTGAAGTGACTTCCCCTCTCATGTAGGAAGTGGGTCATGCTGCAGTATCGTCAGTTTATGCACTTTTGAGTAATGAGTAGTAGTATTCCATTATTCTTAACGGCAATTTCTGTTCAGTTGTAAAACCACTCATAAAAATATTTATTTCAAGGCTAAAGCAGACAATCCTGAAATTCCCGAACCCCGTTTGGTCGCTTCTTGGTTTAAAATTCACTCATATGAAGATAGCACACAATGAAATGCCATGTATCTTGCGTTAGCTAAATGGGGCGCATAATATGTCATTACTTAAAATGCGAAAACCCTTTTGCCAGCAAAAAGTCTCCACCCCGACGCTTGCACTGCGCCAATGCCAAACTTCCGTTTGTTCTTTGGAACGTTAGAGAACAATAATAATTATGATGGGGAAATGCTAAGACATGGTATAGAGTGTGACCCTTTTTACCCTTTATGGCACTATAAATCCAAAGGCAAAAGACGGGACATCGCTGGCCAATGCTTAAGCTGAATAAGCTCACAATTTATTATACCTATTCCTCTCCAAATGGCGTGCTTTGGTACTCTCTTCAGATTTTTGGTACTTTTGCGAGGGTAGTTTTGATGATCCCTAGCTCAAAAGTGCTGAATTTTAGTCTAATGTCTATATCTTCTTAACATTGTACTGGGAGTTGGAAGTATTTCATTTAACATGCAGCGACATTTCCAATAAATTTCCTGATTCTTTCCGAAAAGGCGATGAAAAAAATGTAAAATAAAGGGTCCGACAACAGTCGCACTTAACTTTCTCGCCCCATGTAATTTTTTTATTTTTTGGAGATTTTTTTGTGGGCGTAATTTTTAAGCAATCCAAAATCGGTTGAAAATGACCCAAGAGCATCTATCTGAGATCACTCCCACCAAGTTTCATGGCTGTCATTCTATTACTGTAGTCCCAAATGCGTTCTAACCATTCAAAAACGTGGTTTCTCATTCTCAACTCATTTTCGACACTTTTTTGACAAAAACGGCCGTAATTTTGAAGATAACAAAATTCTGTTCGACAGATGTTTAAGTTATATGGTTCTACACAAATTTACCAAATTTCATGACAATCGGTCAATAAATGTGAATGGCGCCGAAACGATCGAACTTTGGTCCAGAACGGCCGTGATTTTCAACCAATTCAATTTTAGCTGAAAATGACCTCGAAGCATCTATTTGTCAACACACATACCAATTTTCAGTGTTATAGATTGAAAAGTGTATCGTCGGCGCTTGTCTAAGTAACCAAAAACACGATTTTTGAATTATTTTGGCGGTTTTTTGACAATAGCGGCCGCAATTTTTGACCAATCAAAAAATCCTTGAAAATGCCCCTCGGCAGTGATTTTAGACAGGTCCATACCAAATTTCATCAAAATCGGATGAACGGTATAGGCGCTAGAGCACTGCACGGACTGACGGACTGACGGACTGACGGACGGACGGACGGACAGACTTTTTCCAGAAACCACTTTTTTGGACTCAGGGGACCCCCAGGATCATGGGAAACCCAAAATCTCAATTTCGAAATTTTGCACGAAAACAATACTTTCTCGCCATATATGGCTAGCGAGAAAGTAAAAAAATGAGCTTGTAAAAGGGTAATGAAATTAAATCGCTATGAGATTCGAACATTGACCATTAACTGATTTTCCCCAAAATTTCCTCCAGAATTTCGGAAACTCTAATTGACTTGCATTAGTGAACTGCCCATTCCACACAGTAAGCTATTTACTCGGGTGGAATGTGATCGGGTATTGTTTTATCTAACTGGCGCAGATCGGCGTTGTTGTGGCCAAAGCAAACATTGGACGCCCCCCCCCCCCCCCCCATCCAAAATCCCAGTGGATGTGACGTGTAACTCGACTTGGGGGGCCTCCCGGCTGACAGCCTAGTCACTAGTCACTCGTCAGTAATCTCAGCTGCTGAGGTCTGCCCCTCAGGGCCCAAAACAACAAACAACAGCCTTCAACGATGAAAAGGTCAGGATACTAGATTATCGATGCCAGTGGTGTCATTTGGGGGGGGGGGGATTGGGGGGTAAAACCAAATTCAAAAAGTCATACCCATGCACCTGCATAGCTATATAAGTGCTTTCTGGTATAGCTATGCAGACCCGCAAAATAGTGACCTGCTCAAGAAATTGGTCACATTAATTCGCTTGTTTTTGTAAACCGTATAGAAACGAGGTTTAAATCGAGGCAGCAGAAACATTTCCCCCTTTATATTGTTGTTCCTTTGTACTGGGTTAGGAAAGTCAGCAGGTAGGTACCTTGGCTTCCCTTGGCTTAGAAAAAGAAGAAAATTTTCTTATCATTGATTTGCTTTCATATAAGACTTCCCTTAGTTGTACACGGTAATCATTAGGATATCTTCAACCATTGAGGAAAAAAGAGTATCGATTGGCTGTCTCCACCCTATCGAAAACTTCAACACTGATATCGAGGGTTTTTATAAACTGTAAAATACTGGAATAGCAGTCAAGTATATACGTCGCAAAAAGGGCCGGCAAGCGTTCATTTGCATGCAAACTCAATTTTGCATGTGGAAAAATGCTGAAAGTGGAAGAGGGACGGTAGATTTGTATCGGGGGGAGCGAGAAGGGGGAAGCATATAGAGTTCCGACGCTTTCAGACTGATGCACATCAGCTGCATCCGCAATGGAATAATTATTTACTGAAAATTCAATGTAACAAAACCTGACAAAGGCGCAAAGCCTTCAAATGTAAAATTACGCCTATCCTGTAGCCAGCCAGCCGGCTTTCGATTGTAGCGCGGAGAGAATTTCTCTTGCATGTCAAAAACGGGAATGTACCGAATCCTCAGTTCAAAAAGCATACAGCCTCATTTTCTTTCTATAAGACGCCCTTACTTGACAATAGCAATTCGCTTTAGTTCTGAAGTTGTATCTTAAGAGGGGAGTACACTGTCTGACGTCATATTACACAGTTGACAGTGTATTAGAACACACTTTTCTTTACTTTAGGAAAAATCAGATGTTTCTATCGTCATTAATAATTGCTTAGCGGTAACTTTTTAACAAAAAAAAAAAAAAAAAATTGTGATAATAATGTTCTTTTTAGAACATTTTGAAGTAGGTACCAACAAATGACCGACGGGACCTCTCCTTTTTGCAGTACCTAAGTAAAGATCGGATTTTTCTAAACCACCAAATCAGACTACAAAATCAAGAAGTACCAAAATTAATTTTATATATATCGGAAATTCTAGGTTATAAGGTTACAGGTCAAAGTATCCTCTTGAGTCACCGACAAACCTTACATTACATTTCAAAGAACCTTTGAAGAACTTCTCTTTACTTTATGGTCGTTATTCTGGGTAAACAAGCTTTCAAACAACATATAGGTATACACTTAAGATCAGGTTATAGAGTCTGCGGAGGAATGGGTAAATTTAAGGTATTTTTACCAGATGCCAGAATGTGATAAGCAGCTGAGTTTCGCCAATTCCAGGCAACTGGATAAAATAAAACACGGCGAAGATAAGGGATGTTATGAGAGTTAGCTGACTTCTCTTGCCATGAACCTGAGAAGGGTTGTGGAACTGTGCCAGGATGTGTCAGTTCAGGGGATAACCAGGGAACGCTCTGCGGGTGAGGTAGCCAGGGAGACGTTGCTGCCGTGGATATGCCATGGCCGTATCCACGGGGGCGGGGGGTGTTAAATCCCTCATCGAATTAAAATGAAAATGGTACAGCCAATCTTCAAAAAAATATAGGTACTATTGGATACATACTGAGCTGGTGGTATATACAATTCTCATTCTCTATAGCAATACTCCCTATATTAAAAAAACCTCTCTTTAACAAGAAAACGAGCTCTCTTTATAGCGAGCAAATAAATGTCCCTTAACAGTCGTTATAGAGAGACTACTGTCGTAATGAAAAGAGTATACAGTGGAAAGAGAGATACCAAGATATACCTAATGGTCTCTCTCTATACCTAACAATCCTAATGGGACCATATACATTGGTTCGCTATAAAGAAATTTCGCTCGTTATAAAGAGCGAGAAGAACGAAAACCTGGAAAAACTGCCGTGCACCTGAAAGGAGTTTTGCCACGCTGTCAACGAAGCGTTGAAAATTATTCTAATTTTCCCGGTGAGGTGAGACGTCTCATTTAAATGCAATGTAACCATCTCCATCTGGTCAGCGAAATTTGCTGACATATTTCTACTTAAAACAAAAAGTAAATTCATGTTTATAAAGAGGTTATTTACGCGCTGATGACATGCTGTTTCCATAATTTTGAAATTTCACCATATCCAATTTTGCACCTATATTACAGATAGATGACTGTGTAGGAGTTAGTTTTAGGTCACCCACGAGTCATCCTACCTAAAATAAAGGGTCCGACAACAGTCGCACTTAACTTTCTCGCCCAGAATGATTTTTTTTTTTTTTTGGGTTTTTTGAGATTTTTTTGCGGGCGTAATTTTTAAGCAATCGGAAATCGGTTGAAAATGACCCACGAGCATCTATCTGAGATCACTCATACCAAATCTCACGTCTTTCATTTTATTACTGTAGTCCCAAATGCGTTCCGACCATTCAAAAACGTGGTTTCTCATTCTCAACTCATTTTCGACACTTTTTTGACAAAAACGGCCGTAATTTTGAAGATAACAAAATTCTGTTCGACAGATGTTTAAGTTACATGGTTCTACACAAATTTATCAAATTTCATGACAATCGGTCAATAAATGTGAATGGCGCCGAAACGATCGAACTTTGGTCCAGAACGGCCGTAATTTTCAACCAATTCAATTTTAGTTGAAAATGACCTCGAAGCATCTATTTTTCAACACACATACCAATTTTCAGTGTTATAGATTGAAAAGTGTACCGTCGGCGCTTGTCTAAGTAACCAAAAACACGATTTTTGAATTATTTTGGTGGTTTTTTGACAATAGCGGCCGCAATTTTTGACCAATCAAAAAATCCTTGAAAATGTGTCTCGGCAGTGATTTTAGACAGGTCCATACCAAATTTCATCAAAATCGGATGAACGGTATAGGCGCTAGAGCACTGCACGGACTGACTGACTGACTGACTGACGGACTGACGGACGGACGGACGGACGGACAGACTTTTTCCAGAAACCACTTTTTTGGACTCAGGGGACCCCCAGGATCATGGGAAACCCAAAATCTCAATTTCGAAATTTTGCACGAAAACAATACTTTCTCGCCATATATGGCTAGCGAGAAAGTAAAAAAACATCGCTGACACATTTTTTTGGGAGTAGATAAAGAGAGAGTTTTCCCAAAATGTACGCGAGGGGAAAGTCAGCACATTGCTGACATGGAGGTGGCTCCTCTATGATGGAACTGTCACTCGGCCTGCTCTGCACCCTCTGCATCTTCCGGCGAACCAAAAAAGCATAAGATTTATCTTTTTTGACAGCCACTGACAGGAATTCGATAATGCTGGGCGGATATATTGCTAACTCTCAGCATATTAAACTTTTTGTCTTGATGGGGGAAGTGCGACACCAATGGCGATAGAGCATTTTCCATTTAGTAAAAAACGCTATTGATAATTTTTTTTTAGTTAAAAGCTGATTCAGCTGCTCAGTATGTGTTTATTCATGTTTTTTCATAATTATCCGGCTAATTACGAGACCCTAATGGGGAAAAATCTATATACCTCAGGAAATGATTGGATTACCTATGTAGTCCGATGGCCGAGGGGTTAACCACTCGTTGGGAATCTCGTTGGGAATCATTGGAATCATGGGTTCAATCTTAATGAAATCTTAGGGAATCTCGGAATTTTTTGGAGTTGTTATCCCTTCGGGATTCATCTTTCTACGAATATCGTTGGGAATCTTTGGAAATCGTTATGGAATCTCAGTGGAATCTCTGGAGTGGTTACCCCCTCGCCGATGGCTGACTTAGTTTCTATATTATCGCATTGTAGCTTCTGACCACCACGAAAATGACGTCACCGTTTGGTTACGTCACCATTCGCTGAAGGACTGAATATTATACCTATATAAGGTTATAAGCTTTTCCGCTGCAACATTTCCAAAATTAACTAACTTACATGCTTCAATGCATATTTGCAATATCCTATTCTCATAAACCCGCATTCCAAAATGTATGGAAATTTTTATAAACAACAACGTTGTTCCGGGATGTTAAATAATGGGATAAATATAATATTGAATATAGGTACTGTAGCTGAGGTCCCAGACTCAGGGGCTCCGTTATACATTTTGTCATTTATGGCGTAGTAAATTGTCCGAGAGCGGTACCTATCTCCCCTACACGATACCAAATGCATCTGACTAAGTCATCGTATAAAGGAAGCAGGAAATTTATACACTATATCAACTTTTTTTAAATTTCATAATTTATGTGTATGCTTTTCCGGGGTTGTCGGATGGGTTATTTTATGTGTTAAGTCAATATCATCCCCTGGAGGGACCTAACCTGACCTCGCTCTCAATTTTTTATTGAAGTTTTCAAGCGGGAAACAGGGGTTAGTTTGTTGAGGGTACCTCCCCCGCCATCGGGATGCTGAACATAGCATGGACATGGACCCGAGTACCGATGCACGATACAAGAACAAGAAACGGCATTTCTTGTTCTTGTTCTGATCCTTGCTCTTGTTCATGCAGTAAAAATCCTATCTTGTTCTTTTTTTTTTTTTAACGCGCGACGTTCAGAGAACATATGCACCGATGAGTTGGTTTATTAGATGTTTTTGGCCGAAGCCGAAAATGAAGTGGCCGAAGCCGAATATGAGTGGGCCGAAGCCAATGCATCCATGTCGGAAGCGGAAAATTTTTCTGTTCCGCCGGGATTCGAACCCGGACCTCTCAGGACACAAAGCGGACCCCTTGACCACTCGGCCACTGAGAGGCACTCTATCTTGTTCTTGTTCTTGCAGTAGAAATCATTTCTTGCTCTTTTTTTGCAGTTTCTTGCATACCCATGGAATTTTCTGCTGTTATAATGTGTTTTTTTGCCTACTAAACGGCCATTTCATGTGCAATCTATCGTCGCATAGTCAGCAGAGTTTTTTGTACAAAATATGGACTGCAATCCGTGAATGAAGCTTTGGAAAAAAACTACCTGGGTTTATGCAAGACTCTTGCGAGAACTCTTGCAAGAGTTCTTGTTCTTGCAAGTCATTTATTGATCTTGTTCTTGCAGCCAAAATCAGCTCTTTTACTTGTTCTTGCATGCAAGAAATGCAAGAACAAAAGCAAGACAAGAAATTTTCGTCCATCACTAATAGACAATGGTTTTCTTTAGGTAGAATGTCCCACCAATTTCAGTTTCGACCGACTTGGCTTCGAACTGTAAAACCGAAACCCACTTTCTCGTACCTTAGTCAGTCCTGAGCAATCAAATTTAAACGGAATCCCAATAATAGGGAAAGCTAAGAGGGATATACACCATTGTGTACAGCGATCATTAAGGAGGTTTGAACTCCCCTAAGAAGGAGTTGAGGAGAAGAAGCCTTCAGCCAGAAGTAATGACATCGCTGATGAGCGATAGACTAGTCATCTAATGACCTCGTGATATCTATCACAGGCTGTTCACCGCGCCTTGAGCATATGGGAAATGATTTGAGGTGAGTTTCACAAAAGCTTGGATAATTGAAAGTGCTGAGGTAGTGCGGCTAATATCCGATTCGTTGTCGGGGTTGCTCAACCAAAGATATAGGCAATTATCGTAGTTATTGAAAAATCGATCAGGGGCTTCATCGAGGTTTGCATTCTAAAATTCTGTACCTAGGGTTTTTAAGCGATAATACGAGCCTAGGGCGAAAGTCAAAAAAGTCATTCGCTATAGAGAGTTTTCTATATAGAGAGTTCGCTATAGAGAGAGTTCGCTATAGACAGTTCACTATAGAGAGAGTTCACTATAGAGAGAGTTCGCTATAGAGAGTTCGCTATAGAGAGAGTTCTTTATAGAGAGAGTTCACTATAGAGAGTTTACTATAGAGAGAGTTCACTGTAGAGAGGGTTCACTATAGAGAGTTCGCTATAGAGAGAGTTCGGTATAGAGAGTTAGCTATAGAGAGAGTTCGCTATAGAGAGAGTTTGCTACAGAGGGGATTCCAAAGTGAGTCATTGTACTTGTGAGGTACTGTAGCGCTTGCTCATTATAGAGTAAGCATATAGGGTTTCGTTATAGAGAATGACAACAGTAACAGGTAACAGTACCTATCGCTGACTTACTACTTTGGCTTGACTACAGGCACCAGACGGTGTGTTGTAATATATGCAATATAATAACACCTGGCGTAGTATTTCTATTACCACAAGAGCGAAGAATTGTTATTTTTTAAACTCTACCCTTCGCTAACGACTCAGTAACGTACTGAAAGCAACCGTGCTGACAACACGATTTCCCAGAGGGTTTTGAACCCTTTTCCCTGAACTCAACTCGATTTTTGAGAGAGGAAAATCTCAAACAACACAGGAAAAGTGGGAAAACTGGAGAGATACTTTGGAAAGAAAACTCTGACACGTCTGTAAAGATGAAATTTTAAATCTTTTCAGCTAAGGCTAAAATTAAAAATAGTTCTTTTTCACCCATAGGCCACAATCGATTCTAAATCAATGTGTAAAAAATGTCAAACCCAAAGAGGGCCTACTACAGCTTGTCGTGAGGTTTCAGTGTTCAGCAATGCTGAAAAAACTCAATTTTTTGTTTATTTTTGAGTAACACTCCTTTTTTGTTTTTAACCAGAATTCCACATGAATTAGCAGCATCATTAGTCTTACTCTCAACCCTGTCCCATATGTCTTGTCTTCCATCAGTATGGAGACTCCCAGTTTTTCTCCATTCTTGTAGCAAAGTACTTACCTCTTATTGGAATAATTTCAATTTGGGTCACACGTCCCATCACTGATCAATTTTTTTTCAGGTCTGCAAGGTAAATTCATCGGTATATTATCTGAAGGCGAACATCTTGCATGACTAGTGAGCACTGTCAGCAATATACCAACTCGGCCGACTGTTTAGTTGAGAACTCAGGGTACTTAACCCGACGAGACGATTCAATGATAAAATTTATTTACAGCCTCTCTCTCTATAACGACAGTACTTGCGCGCTATAGAGAGAGTACGGTATAGTGAGGGTTTCAGAATGAGTCAGGGTTTGTCAAGGACCTGCAGTGTTTCCTTGTTATTTAGAGGTTTTTGTTATAGGGAGTGTCAGAACTGTAATTGTAATTGGATAACTCGAATGTCCTTTTGGACTCTGCTCTCTAGGACAGTAATAAATAAATCAAAGCCAAAATATGGCAGACAGTTATGAGATGAGCAACCAAGAAATTACTTAACAGAAAAATCAATACTCTTGACAGTATTTTTGTGTTTGCGCTAGAAAGTAATTGCTCGACTTCCGATGAAAGATAATTAAATCAGATCCATCATCATCCGTCAAAATGACCCAGACTGAAAATGAAAGCAAACTATCAACTCACTGAAATATATTATTACTTTTTCTCATAGACCTAACTTTGCTTTCAAGTTGATGAAATCAATGCTAGGTACACGGTTGGTCAACAGTTCTCTATAGCGAACGAAAACCTCGCTATAACGAGATAATTCACACAAAAAAGTGCTGAATTGAAATGTTTTATAAGTGAAAATTTAAAAATATTACAGAGATAAAATGTATAGAGAAAAATTATTCTCCCGAGAAAATAGACGTACCTCTTCAAAAAGAGAAATGTTCTGAGAGAGGACTGAGAAGTTTGAGTTGAAAGAAGCAAGCTGGTTGAAGCAAAGTAAAAACTAAGATGGTGCATCTCTTGAAATCCACAGACGGATGGAAAGAAAAGCAGTGGCATGTCTAGGGTACGGTTGAGCGCACAGTAATCGCCCAAGGGGTGAACAGTCTCCACCCTCCGGAAGAATTGCCGCGCCGCAGGATTTGCGTTACGTCCTACTCCTCAACAACCGATCGATAAGTTTATTTTGAAAGTACCTATAAGTACATATACGTCAAAAAAATATAGTACCAACATGTCCGATATTTTTCTGTTGCAATAAATTTCGGAACCAGTCGCGTTGGTTTGGTATTGGCCAGAATCGGTTTTCAAATTTCTTGAAACAGCTTCCATTTTTGAATTGGCGTCATATTTATTTCCCGCCTCTTTTCGAAAAATTTGTACCTTATACTTACTGGTACGTTAGGTAAAATCTATAATTTAAGAAGTGATTAAACCACCCTAAACCATAGAAAATTCTACTTTTATATACCTGTGTACGTAGATATTGTATTAAACTACACATTACAGAATCCTCTAACAGTGTAATAGGATCATCGAGGTCAAGAAGAAATTTCTATTTCAGAAGGAACTAACATTATTTTTCTGAATCCCCATTGTACTTTCTATATTTGTGTGACCTATCGGACCAGTCTGTCCTTCGAGGAAAACTTGCAATTTCTCAAACCAAACATGAACAAACCTTTTTCCAATAGGAAAATGGGATAGAAATGGAAAACGATATAGTTTGACAAGGCCATTACTCACAGCAGAAGAAGTCACGTCGGCCAATATGTGGAGATCTTGTCCAGCTCGAGGGCTAGAAGGATTTCCTTTATTCCCATTATATGATAAGATGGAATCAAATGGATCAGGTCCGATCAGGGTGAATGATGTCTTTCACAATGTACCTCCCAGGCCGTAGACCTACTTCCAGGACTTCAGTTTATAAAGACCCGTGCATTTTCTATTCATACAAAGAAAATTTCTTCAAAACACACTCAATTCTTATAGTAATGAGACCTTGGGTCACCCTAAACCTTATAGCTTAGCCAGTTTGCCCATATAGATATCAATACGAAACTGAAGCAACCTTAGGCGCGGTCACCTCCTCGGTAGGAGACCCTTATTCATAGTTTTTCCCCTAGTACCTTAGTAGCTACTGAGGCACCTTAAATGAAAGAAAGGACCTGAAACCAACCTAACTGTGAAGTGCGTGAATTGCCATCATTCCAGAGATTGTAGCTTTTGGAGATTGTATACAAGGTTGATGACGTAGTTTTGTTGCCTGCCCTGACCAATCCGACCACCTCAGCTTTTTAAGGCACTTATGTAATACAAATGAGAACTTTAAAGGGAATAAGTCTGTCTTAAATTTTTTGCAGTAATGTTTTCTTCCAGTATTGTACAGAAAGACTCCAGTGATTATTCTCACATGGCACTCCTCTCTCGCTCTCAGCCTCGAATTGTTTATTCCACCAAGAAAGGTGACTTCCCAGTCGTAAATTCAGGTCATTTCCAGGAATATGTACCGTTACATTAAACGATAAAAGGAAAATAACAAAAAAGTAAATGAGGGGTCAGGATGGGCCCTGCTAATGGGTCACTTGAAGAGAAATGGGGCCCCGAGAGGTTGAAAAAGGTTCGAAAAAGCTTATTGTCCCGGGGAGCACCTAAATGAGTGTGGGAAAGCGCCTCCTCCCCCCCTCACGGTGAAATGAAAATTTAGAATGGTTTCCCGGTTGTGAAAATTGCACACATAAACCTGGTTTTATTAAGTTCTCATTTTAACGCAATTGTTTGTAGTGTCTTCCTGGCTATGTGAGCGTGCGTTCAACCTTTTTCGTTGAGGTTTCTATGTGCCTTGCGGGAAATTCTGATTTTACTCCGAGTGTTTGTTAACCTGTAGTTCTGTTCACGAGAAACCCCATTCTGAGACACAATTGGTGTCGCTACTGCTCCAAAATGAGCCACTAAAAGTCGGTGACCTACTTTCTTTCTACTTACTATAGATATACCTACATACCAACCGTGACAATAACAGCTACTCCAAGTTACTGAAGAAACTCTCTTACCTGCTGACCTTTTCTATGCGGCACTAACTTTTATACTGGAGTTATAGTACAAGACAAAATAGTGCGGTCCTTTAACTTGGACTTAGTGGACCGATAAATTTATGTAATGGTTAAACCATTTATACAGACCAGTCATTTCCTTGAAGAGCAATTATTATATTATTCTATACTACACTGGACTTCGAAAAGTGTAAACTTAGTCACTTGATGGGGTAATAGTAATTATGACTTCTGAATGATACTGGTACGTGTACGATCGCCAATAACCACGGCTACTCTAAAAGCTAAACATAGTGTCCTATATTCGTAATAAATGACTGCGAACAGGCGCTTGTGTCGAGAGCCTTAAGGCTGAACATACATTACATTACCTACATTCTGTTAATTTTGGACAATTTTTTTGGTGACAAAAATCACTCGATCGTAAAATCCCAACATAGCCTCATGAGTAATGACATTAAAAAGAC
This sequence comes from Mesopsocus fuscifrons, assembly GCA_950004255.1. Taxonomy (NCBI): domain Eukaryota; kingdom Metazoa; phylum Arthropoda; class Insecta; order Psocodea; family Mesopsocidae; genus Mesopsocus; species Mesopsocus fuscifrons. The sequence goes on from OX465376.1 coordinate 3,836,365, forward strand.
ATATTATATTTCAGAATATTTAAATATCCAATAGTTTTCTCACAAAGTTTGAAGTCCAAACGCACAAAAAATAGCGAATGTATATTTCAGCCTTAAGGGTCCGCTATACCTGACGGTGCATTTTTTGCCGCCCATAAGATTAACATTGCAAGCGGCGATTCATTTTTAAGGTTTACCCTTGGTTGGAAAGACATAAAATTTTGCCTGTACCTATAGCCCTAACAATGTCCTAGGGAGTGTTCGAAGCAGATTTCCCATTTTTTTTACTGGTTTTCGAGATACAGCGCTTTTCTTGAGGTATGCGATGATAGCATTTGCAAAACAGTTGCAATAAAAGAAACCAGTGAGAAATTGGGAAATCTGCTTCGAACACTCCCTAGAACATTGTTAGGGCTAGGTACAGGCAAAATTTTGTGTCTTTCCAACCAAGGGTAAACCTTGAAAATGAATCACCGCTCGCAATGTTAATCTTATGGGCGGCAAAAAATGCATCGTCAGGTATAGCGTCCTCTTAATCCTCGAAAAAAAAATATATATATATATTCCTGCAGAACGCAAAGTAGATTCACTCGAAAGTAAAAATAGTCTTGAGTCTCGTGATAGACGAGAACTAAAAGGTCCCTCCTGGTCCCGGGCAATTTGATTTTCCTGCCCCCTATGGTATTTAATCAAATTTTCGTAAAATGTTTGCTCCTTCGATGGAGTTCACGAGTGATTGATAGGGGACGACCCTTCAATATTCCGCTTCCCCTTCCCGTTCCTATCACCAGCTATTGTCAAAATCTAACGGGAAAATACTCGAACACACCACAAAACTTTTCCATAGAGTTCGAACATTTTCATTCAATACTCCAAGATTTCGTTCTGGAGGTCTTTCTTGAAGAAAATTTGTACTACCTACCTAGTTGGTTTCTTTTTCGGATTTTTTTTTCAATTTCAAAATTTACTCTTCTTGAAGCAATATGAATCACCACCCAGATTACCTACTATGATTCAGAAGCAAGGGGTGAGCACACCATGCAGGTTATTCAAGCTTTGGGGTGCCTTTAGACCTGAAAACGTCGCATGTCTCAGTGATGTCTGTGTTTGTTTGCGTTTTTTTCTGCAAACTTCATGAGGAAACTGTTGGATATTTACTTAAGTGTTCTGAAATATAATATGTCTTTTTAACGGCAGAATTTAACAGGCTATGTTATTATTTTACGATCGCGTGATTTTTGTCAACAGGTTTGTGTGAAATTAACCGGTCGTAAAATTACAACACTGCCTGTTAATTTATATCGTTAGACATATTATATATTTCAGAACATTTATACACCCAATAGTTTCCTCATAAAGTGTGCAGAAAAAACGTAAACAAATAGTGAATCCGAGAATCTCAAGGAAGGAAAAAGTTGATGGGATAACCACTCCAGAGATTCCTTGAGATTCCCTGAGATTCCATAAAGATTTCCAAAGATTCCCAACGATATTCATAGAAAGATGAACCCCAAAGGGGTAACGACTCCAAAAAAATTCCAAGATTCCCTGAGATTTCCAATGATTCCCAACGAGATTCCCAACGAGTGGTTAACCCCTCGGAAAAAGATGTTACCTCACAAAAGTGAAAGTGGGTATTCAACGTGACGTTAATAATTTTGATAGGGAGAAGGGCGTCACATTAACCTATAAAGTTGGAAGGGGTGAAAATGACCCTTGACTGGGGGGGAAGTGGACACTTAGTAGTTAGCACCTGCAAAGGTGCGGAGGCTCCTCACTCCTGCCATGTTAATTATCTCCGCCAGGGCGACATTTCCCTCATTTGTCAACTTTAAAGACCGTAAAGGCGGGAAGAGAAGCTTATTTTAGCCCCATTTGTAATCAAGGAAAATAAATTTAAAAAATTGTTATGTATGGAACGAAGAATGCAAAAGACAAGGGTGAGAGAAAGGAAATTGTCCGACATTTTTCACCTTTTTTGCGATCTAAAAATGGCCTCAGCTCCATTTATCTTTGCTGGCCGTAGTTTCTTGTGATACTTTTCGTGACTTTGGTGAAGACGGTACTTAGCCACACTCTCCCTAAACATTTCTCATTTGTTATTTTGTTTTCCTATTCATCTGCGCTTTGGGTCCATTTGCCAGCAAACTGCTACACTAAGTAGTCTTGTAAACATTTTTATTGCAAGACTGTTCCGCTTCACTCTTCGTAATTTAAGAGCTCTATTCAGGGAGGCGACAGTGAGGGTTTCTCTATATCAGCTAAATCTTTACGACATTTTTAAACGGGGGAGGATGTAGCTGTGCCAAGAGAACATAAAAGGCGGAGAGCAAAGTTTCACTAACTCAACATCGCTACCATAAATTATTGCAAAACCAATTTTAATGCTCCTCTTAAAGACGAAAGACAGAATATATTTGTGAGCTATTCTACTGGAAAACATAATCATCTGTTCAATTGTTTGTGAAAAGGCTGGAGAAGAAAGGTATATGGCTTCTTTTCCCGCTGAAAAAATTGACGTCGGACAACTGATAATCAACGTACACTATGCATAGCTGCGTCTACACAGTCGTGTTTGTTACGTTTATTCTGCATATTTTATTAGGATACTAAACGTTCTGAAATATAATATGTCCTTTTAAATTAATTTAAATTACCAGACTTGTGATTTTACGATCGGTTAATTTCGAGCAAATGTTTTGTTGACAAAAATCACCCGATCCTAAAATCACAATTTACACAGCCTGTGTAATTTCGGCCGCTAAAAAGACATAGGTATTATATTTCAGAACATTTTTAAAAATCCAATAATATCTTTATAAAATGTGCAGAAAGAAACGTAAAAAAACACGACTGCATAGACGCCCTTAAGGAAGAAAATTTTGAAATCATCCCCCTTTGCTTTGGAGGACAACAAAAGTCAAAAGTAACACCTCTGCCAGTCAGACTGAGTCGGGCACATAATTACTTCTGGGTTTACCCCTCAACACAATTAAAATCTGCCTGGGGGGAGGGGGAGGGGGGACTATAGCGTGTCCTGAATAAGGAGATCTGACTTGCCGAGGGGAGGCACCCTCAGCAGTCGAGTGTCAACGTTCCTGTATAGGCATTGTTACGTCAAATAATTACTGGCGGCACCTGTGGGCCGACAAAGTTTTGATGACTATTGCGTGCCGCATCGTCTGGGCACCCCTCACTACACCAATTTTGATCCTGAAATGTTTTGACTTTTCACTGTTACTTGTTACTTTCGCAGCTCATTCTTTTCACCTATAGGTATGTCTGTATTGGTCCCCAGGTGGTGAAAAAATCAGAGTATAGGGAAACGTTTGGCCCAACACTGGTTGGATTTTTCTTTCTGAAATAGCTATAGGTACAGCATACGTTTTCATTACAAGAAACAGTTCGTCAGCTGTTACTGAACCGCGCTCAGTGTACGCGCCACTTTTTCGACCTGGGTGAGGTGCTGGTGGACAGCCATCATGTTCTTCTTTTGAGCCAACAAGCTGACAAATAAACTTTAAACTGGCAGGATTATTCCGTCAAAAAAACAGAACAAAAATATTCAACAGTTTTCTTGCAAATGTCATTAAGAGTTATAAACAAGCTCCATTGAATAGTGCGACTTCTATAAATTGCTGAGATAAAAAATAGGCATTTCGAATTAACTATAGGGTGTGCCTAAACAACCCTTTCTGGAAATGCACAATAATTTAGCGGCGTAACAAATAGACGGACTCAACTGCCTCCGAGCAGCGATGGTTTTTCTCGCAACCGCAAAACAGTTGCTGGAAATTACTCCCCGCACTGACAGTGAGCTATGTCCCTGAGCGCTTACACGGTTAGCTCCTCATTTACTAACAAACACGGCTGCTATCCATTGCGGTGGCCTACATCCCTCAATCCTGCTTTTGTTTTACAATTTTGAGAAATTGTTTTACTTGCACGGTTAGGAGATTTGTTTCGGCTCGTACTCTGTGAGTTTCGCTTGCCCACAAAGTTCCCTCAGAACCCTAACATTCATTTTAACGGTATCTACCTATCTACGTAACTATCGGACAAATAGCTGAAGTTATTTACTTTCTCTCTGTACGGAAGGTAAGTATTTTGAAATTGAGATTTTGTCTTTAGTATTATCCTAGGGGGTCCCCATTCTAGCATCCGATAATTTGGTGGCCATGTAGGAATGTAAAAAAATTCCTTTCGGTAGCCCCGAAAGGCTTAGGTGCAATATCAACGGAGGAATTGAGCTTTGAAATTTCACCCCCCCCCCCCCCCCTGACAGAAAATGAAAGTGATTTTACAAAAAACTTTTTCAGACAAAAGTTGTAGGTAATATTGAGGCAAATTCATTACAAAACGAAAGAACTCGATAACACCCCTAGGACACAAGTTATGAATTTTTTTGTTCGCCAGCCCCTGTTTTTCCACCCTTAATTAACCAGTAAGGGTGGGATCAAAAAACGTTACAAGAAAAGTTGTAAGTCCCACTGTTAGACGACTTTCAGAGAAAACCACGTTTCATTAGTTGCAATATTAAGGGAGTTATGGCCAAAAAACCATTTTTCGAATAAGTCCCCCCATTTCGCCCCCGTTTGTCCGATTTCCCCCATTAACGAACTCGACCGAGATTTTAGCCCCTTATATTTTATTAATTACTTAAAACCAATTATTTTTAAAAAATACGGCTCCTAGCGTGTTCACAAGGAAGTGAAAATGATATTCGTATATATAAACTTTTGAACTGATGGTGGTTTTGGGATCCAGGGGTCATAAAAAGAAGAACTGTGAAGAAATTGTTCAAAAGTGAGACTACTGGTACGACTACAATAGGTAGATTTTTCTTCGAAATCTACCTAAAAACCACCAAACGTACGAACCAATAAAATAAACGCCCATCAGCCCCCTTTCTAACTCTTGTAAACCTTAAAGTAACAGCCTCTACAGCAATAAAGTGCTTGACTTCTTGTGATAGAAAAAATAACAAAGGCGTTCAATTTCCATAACAATGGTATAGGTTTATCAATGTTATTCTTGAATTTCCCAAGAAACAAGGTCTGGCGGGGTAACGGGTGGGTGGGGCCGTTCAGAACGCTGGAATATGGGAAAGAATAAGCGATCAGTCAAACCAGTTCTGAGAAGTTTGCCGCCCACTGACAGCTAACTCAGCATCTCCTTTCTTCAGCACCTTTAGTTGGTTTTAGAATTGATTGATATATTGATAAACCAAGTTGCAAAGGTGAAAAACAACAATGACGCACATTTTCCGCCCAATGACATATTCCTGACAAATTTTCCATCGTTTATCATGTTTTATTTGGTTCCTGGAACGAGGAAAGTATGTTATCTCCCCGGGCGTTTTTCTTTTTCTACCTAACTTATTGTATTTTACAAATTTTCTTTTCTAAAATATGTAGGTTGTTTGACTTATGGGTCACATTTCGAAAGTTCACTCAATTGAAGGTATTTTAACAATATCTTTCTCCACAATACCGAAAGGTCTTATTACCTATCCCTGTATCATACTGGTAAATACACCACCATTAAGTGACGTAGCTGGGAGACCCATGGTTTGCTCCAGTGGTAACTTTAGTAAGTGCGATCGTACTATCGAGGAACACAGCGGCCACCATGGCAACCATATAGAGTAAACTTTCGATATCGATCGATTTACATAGTTGCGACAATGGTGGTGCAAGTACCAGTATCATACAGAATCGATAGTTCTTAGCAGTATGTTCAACAATGTTCAAGGGGTTAACCACTCGTTGGGAATAATTGAAAATCTTTATGGAATCTCAGGGAATCTCTTGAGTGGTTACCCCCTCGACTAAGTTAAACAAAGCCATTAATTCTTAAAATTCTTCAGAGATACCTGAGATACCTGGCCTATTTTGGGAGAGGGTAAGAAAATGTTATGGAGGCGATTTACAGGTCATTTTGAAAACAACATTGCGACCGTGTATCTTGCTTTAAAGCAATTAAGTTGTCCCTTGAGTAACGTAAGATAAATAGCTCAACTTTACGAATAAAGTACAGTGCTGAATTTCTACTAAGTTCCTTTCCTCCCGTTAAGGTACACGTGGAAAACCCATTAAAGCGTTGTAGTACCTACCATAGAAGGTTGAGCTAATCAAAAACTTTTACATACATAAAATATACATATACAATGCATGAACTGGGTAGAACTAGGTCGACACCAGTACCTGATTGCATGGTTGCTCGAATGAAGTTATAGGTATACCTCATGACTGATATAGGTACTTTTTCAAATTCAACAGGATTGTACCCTCATTTTGCTACTATACTAAAGATTTTACCCAACAGCTGTCACTCATTTCAGTTTAACAGTGACTGTCGAGGGGGTGACTACTCCAGAGATTCCTTGAGATTCCAATGAGATTCCATATTCCATAAAGATTTCCAAAGATTCCTAACGATATTCATAGAAAGATGAACCCCAAAGGGGTAACCACTCCAAAAAGTTCCAAGATTCCCTGAGATTTCATAAAGATTTCCAATGATTCCGAGATTCCCAACGAGTGGTTAACCCCTTGGTAGATTTCACCCTTTCAAGAAGGGGCTAATTTTCCACAGAAGCGTAAAAGTCCAGTTAGGTAAAAGAGCAATTCGCTACGTCTCAAGCTAGGAAGCTGTAAACCACATAACAATTCTGTCAGAGAGAAATTCTCGAGAGTGCAGACTCATTTTGAAGCCACATCCTCGCCAGAGGGAGGAGAAGACATGGAATGTGTGTATAGAGCTGAGATCAGACACAGAGGCATGTGAGGTCCGTCACTAGAGCCTGAAGAAACCGAGCTCGAGGGAGCGGGGGGCGGCGGACGCCATAGTAACAACGCAAGCCCAGTTCGTCGAGGCCCTAGGTCGTGAGACCAGTATCGGTGCGAACGTCTGAACGCCCCAACGCAGCCCGCGGCCCGCGAACGCGTCTCGCTATCACCCGAATATGCCTCGAACCAGCAACCCTCTCACGGACTAACGATGCTCTATACGCCACCATGACGGTTTGGACAGCTCTGCTGGTATGGACGTTGATCAATCTTCTCGCTCCGTGGCTCGCCCAAGGTACGTGGTCACAAGTTATTGCTAACCAAGTTAACAAAGACGTAAACAGAAAATCGTTAAACTTTTCCTGAGTTTTTCCGTGTTAAGATATAAAAGTTTAACGAGCAATCATTGTAGTTTTAATGTAACTTTGAACTTTGGAAATACTCTGTTTCCTATCTTATAACTTATAACTCTCCCGATAGACGCCTTACCTTTATCATTCGAAGCGATCCTTATTCATAGCTTGTGTAGTTAAGTAATTATTGTAAGCAAACATAGGTAGTTATGTATTTGGGTATATCTATTCCAGTATCCCTAAAGTGCTTTAGTTAGTGTAGGGGAGACAAGAGACAATCCTGTTGCAACTGGGAAAAGTCAAGGATTTTCCACATACTCCATACTGATAGGGCTACCGCAATACTGGCACTATACGACTCGTATACAGTTTTAGGTCGGCTCCGAACCGTAACAATACCTATAATAATACGAAACTGGGCAGTACTTAGTCTTTCCACAGTTGAAACAGTTATGGCTATATCAGGAAATATTTTTCTTTAAAGACCTAATAGGCGGAAACCCCGGGCAAATTGAACAAGTAACAACTGAGGGGTTATTCTCGTTATGCAATCATTTCCCAAGACCCGTCAACAACGTGCCTGAGAACTATAATAGCAGAGCTAGAATAAGCACCTCCCAGAGGCAACCATGGCAAGGGGTGACTGATTTCGGCCTTTTCAGCTGCAGTAGAAAACCTGCAACGCCTGGACGGCTGCCTTCGCCGTTGCTTCTTTCTTTTATGCCGCTGGCGTAGTGAAGAGTTATTGATTGGCTTATTCGGAGAATCCAGGAGGTGGTCCCATCTGGATAAACAAGTTAAATCTGTGTTCCAAAGGCGATCAACACAAGAAAACATGGCCATGAGCCCATGATGAGGATTTATGGGCAGGTCATGTTGCTGAATATTTGATAGGGGATTTTCAGCAAGTGGGCCCCGGGGCTTCCCTCAACCTCCTCCTTCTCACGCGCTGAATTTTCTCCAAAAAAACCTCAATAATATTTATCTTGTGCTGTAGAGCTAAAAGAAGCTTGTCAGCGTAAAGGGCGTAAATCGTCCTTACGTGACATTTATTTAGAGAGCCAGGTTCTTATCGCGGATCCTGGCTGCACTCACCCAAGGTTTATAAATTTCTGAGGTTGTCTCCTTTCAAATATGGAGCATAGCCCCTTGATGGTGTGACATTGCGTCGACCAATCGAAGGTTTTGAGCATTTGAACGTATTTGCTTCTTTAACTAATAGAAACCCCGTTATAAATTCACCTTTAACTGAATTTCAAGGTCAAGCGACGTCATAAGGTATACTGTCTTCTTAAGCTACCTCGACAACTCACATGCCTTGGCACTCAGCCCCATCTGACGCCAGATTCCCGGAAATAGAGGGAGCCACTTGTGCCCTCCCGGCGCGAAGTCAAATAAAAATTCATTCTTGGATCTTATGCGCTCTTCCCTCGCGAGACTGGTGACGCTGACTTTGGCAGCTATTGGGGGCTGTCAGCTACAGGCTTCCCAGGGTAATCCCCTGTTGCTGCTCAACAGTCGACGCCGCCTTCACTTTCAAACTCATTTAAATTGGGATTAAGCAAAAGTTCTCTAAATTCTAACTTTTTCGAGATTGAGCGAAGTGGTTTTTAATCAATTTATTCAAACTTTTTTCAGTTCATATACTTTTCTCTTGTGTCCCGTTCTCGGCTTTACAATGTAGAACAACCTGGCGTAAAAACGCTCCAAACCATGATACAGTTTTACGAGCCTAACATTTGCGATCACTCTCAGATAACTTAGGCTGAAGCCGCTGAAGTAAGTATGTACTGCTTAATCGGAAGTTGTACTGTTTTATCAATCCTCTGTTAAGTCTAACTGGCGGTTAGTGTCATGCCTACCTTACGGACGTGATACTCGGGTCTGCCATTGATAGCCTATATCCTGTTTATGGGTTTATTTTATCTGCATGTGTGGAAGTTGACGTCATCGGTAATAGAACACAAGATATGATAGACAATATAATTTTATATAACTTAACAATATCAAGAGATTAGAAAGAATAACTTCTTCCCTTCATAGGTACATTCTCCTAGGTATATTTTCATCGAGGGGGTAGGTAACCACTCCAGAGATTCCTTGAGATTCCAATGAGATTAAATAAAGATTTCCAAAGATTCCCAACCATATTCATAGAAAGATGAACCCCAAAGGGGAAACCACTCCAAAAATTTCAAGATTCCCTGAGATTTCATAAAGATTTCCAATGATTCCCAACGAGATTCCCAACGAGTGGTTAACCCCTCGATTTTCATATACATATTTGCATTGTGAATCGTACTTCCATCGTGCCTAAAGGAGGAAGGGCATAAAATTACTATTCATTCAGGTTCCTCAGGTGCGCTATTTTAAACTGGTGAAAGTACGTAATTCTATTTTCCATTTAGTGCCCTGGATTCACATTCTAGGTACGAGTTTCCAAAAGTTTGCGAGACAGGCTGCCCAGTTCCCCCCCGCCGAACCCCATTCAACAATTTCATACTCAAACTTATACAAGCGACTTATAATTATGTTACCCAACTAAACCCGGTTAAAGTTGTTAAGTTTAAGACGTTAATCCATTACTTAGAAAGCTGTCTGCGGTTCTATCTAATAAAATATAACCACTAGAAGAAAGTATTGTTGAAGTTGGCTCTGTTTACTTTCTACTTGCCACCCGCGGTTGTCTGCTTGAGCTGTGCAGTCAAGGGTACACTTCTTTGCAGAGCGCTTCAATTCAATTATCTCTCTGCACTTATTCATTTTTAAAGTGTTTTCATAATAAACTTCCGGTGGAAAGCGAAGACTCGTCTTGGTTCATTTCCGGAGAAAAATTATTTTTGAGTTTTGGTCTAGAAACTCGAAATTAAATAAACTCCCATTCAAGAAATTAGCTTAATTATTATCTTTTTTTTACCGCATCCTATAAAGTACTCGTGTGCTATAATTGACGTCCAACTATAGGTATAGTGATGCACGAAAATTTCTTGTCTTGCTTTTGTTCTTACATTTCTTGCATGCAAGAACAATAACAAGAACAAGAGGTGATTTTGGGTGCAAGAACAAGAAATGACATGTAAGAACGAGAACTCTTGCAAGAGTTCTCCCTAGAGTCTTGCATAAACCCAGGCACATTTTTTTCCAAAGCTTCAATCATGGATTGCAGTCCATATTTTGTACAAAACACTCTGCAGACTATGCGACGATAGATTGCACTTGAAATGGCCGTTCGGTAGGCAACAAACCACATTATAACAGCAGAAAATTCCATGGGTATGCATGAAATTGCAAGAGTCTCGCAGCCATAATAAGAAAAAGAGCAAGAAATGATTTCTAATGCAAGAACAAAAACAAGAAAAGCACTTTCTTGTTCTTGTTCCTGCATCGTGCATCACTAGTCCGACATAATATGAACCTGTCCTTTGGCGTTAAAACATAATTATATTTCAGAACAACTAGCCAATAACAGTTATCTAATGTCCACAAAAAATATAACACCGCACTTCTGTTGCTATACCCAGAATATAAATCAAGAGTGCAGTAAGAATATGCACTCAATTGTAAGACATGTCAGTGAGAATCACTCCCAGAGACGTCTGACCTAACTAAGAGAAGATGTGCTAGTTGGACGCGGTAGCGATGAGAATATTGTAGCTGTCAAGGGTTCTGGAACATCTTAGTAACTTAGAGTTTCTCCACGTCAGCTTTAATAGCGTCTCAGTGCTTCACAGCACGTCAGCAGTGGCGTATTTATTAGACAGACTAATCCTAGACACAATCATCTGGATAATTAACTTGGCCAATTAAGGCAAGGAATCCTATTTTAATATGCTATAGAAAATAAGTATTTTGACGTGACCCTAGTCTAGGAACACCAAAGCTTGCTAATATTCTATTCAGAGTTCGTCATAGACCTTGTCTGACGCTAGGGGCCGACCGAGGGGTTAACCACTCGTTGGGAATCATTGGAAATCTTTATGAAATCTCAGGGAATCTTGGAATTTTTTGGAGTATGGTTACCCCTTCGGGGTTCATCTTCCTATGAATATCGTTGGGAATCTTTGGAAATCTTTATGGAATCTCAGGGAATCTCAAGGAATCTCTGTAGTGGTTACCCCCTCGGGGCCGACCTAGTAGTGCCTGGAGGAAATAGGTCTCAACTACACCTTTTTTAAACATAGGCAGAGCTATGTTAGACATCTAGCGGGCAAATTTCAGGTTTACTCAAGTTCCAAAAAAAAAAAAAAAAAAATACAGTGCATGGTGATCCAGCGTTTCTCTCAAGACATTTACAAAGACAACTCAGCTATCAAGGCTAGTAGGAAGTGTACGACATTCACCAATCGTCGTGTGGAGAGTCATATCTCTGTGAAAAATAAAGTAGTGCGGATAGAGCTGATTCCTTCTGGTATAACGCAGAATAAGCAGAGGAAGTTGTACAATGGTCACGACATTACAATTCTCTCCGAGTTGAGAGAGAGTATGAAGACACAAAGTTCTCTCCGGGGGAAACTCGTTGAAACAGGCACAAGTTCTCTATATAATTAGGTAACAAAGTTTGGGGGGCAAGTTGGCCATCAACACCTTGTAGCCCCCCAATTCCAACTCGAGATATTATCCTTCTCCCGGTGTTAAGCCGCGTCCCCTGGACCCGGATATTGGTCTGTCCGCGGCGGACCCTATTTCCTGTTCGCGCCATTATTCAAATTGAAATCATCATCCAGTTTCCACTTCGATTCACGGAGGTGGTTTCAACTTGCTCTCCTAGATATTGTTTCAGTATTGTTGATGTTATTCCGTCTGTTCATGAGGATTGACCTGATTTGAATGAGCATTCCCCATCTCGAAGCATTGTTAACCATTTGTATTTCAACGGCTACTGGAATCCTGCGAAACTTTGGACGCCTTGCCCAACTTCTCGAATTTCTGAATGAAATTTTTAGTGTTCGTAATGCAGCAGTTTACAAAATTATGAGTAGAAGAAGGAATGGAGTACAATATTACTCAGGTAATCTACCGCTAAGGTAACAAAGCGCCTGCCAGTTTCCTCTTGCATAGGCAATGCTCTGAATGAAAAGTTTCTACTCATTATGTAGGGGAAAATTTTTCAGCAACCGGGATTCGAACCTGGTTTCTAGTACTGCTTACCAAACCGGGCACCATTTTTTTCGCGACTCCCGTGGATCAGTGACAAGCGAAGGGGTAACCACTCAAGGAGATTCCTTGAGATTACCTGAAATTCCATAAAGAATTCCAAAGATTCCCAACGATATTCATAGAAAGATGAACCCCGAAGGGGTAACCACTCCAAAAAATTCTAAGATTCCCTGACATTTCAAAAAGATTTCCAATGATTCCCAACGAGATTCCAGCAGGTGTATTCCCTTTCCCGAATGCCAGAAAACTCACTCAACTAACACCTTCAAAATTTATTGTAAGAAGAAGTGTTCTCCATATATTGCATCATGGCGTGCCTTATCTTCTTACAATAAATTTTGAAGGTGTTAGTTGAGTGGGTTTTCTGGCGTTCGAGAAAGGGAGTACCACTGCTGGATTGGTTAACCCCTCACTTACACGGATAGACAAAAATATAAAGTGAAAGCCCAAAAATTGTACGTAGATTTCCTGTATACCTTTCTCAAAAGCAATTGAGGCGGTACCTGTTTTCATACGTGGTATAAATCAAAACGAGATACGTTGTGGCAGTTTCCACATGTATTGGAAAGCTGCAGGCCTCTGGAGGTGTCTGCAATCGCTTGTAATGTGTGATGTATGGCTATTAGGGAGGCCGCGTTCGCGAGGATGGGTAATGTAATGGGGTGATAATCACAACTGGAATGGGAATAAAGGCTAACGGCCTATCCCTGTCGATATATTGATAACAGGACCACAGGGGGGTTATTCCTGTTCTCCTAACGCCCAAATATCACCAGCAGGTGTATTCCCTTTCTCGAACGCCAGCAAACCCACCCAACTAACACCTTCAAAATTTATTGTAAGATAAACTGTTCTCCGTATATTGCATCATGGCGTGCCTTATCTTCTTACAAGAAATTTTGAAGGTGTTAGTTCGGTGGGTTTGCTGGCGTTCGAGAAAGGGAATACACCTGCAGGTTAATACTACAACTTCCTCTAGAACAATATTTGCCCACAGTTGATGTTAAGCTGGTGCTAACAGAGCGTTAAATTGTTATATCAAGGTACCGCAGGAGGAGTTGGTATCACTGGTTTTTTAATATCGTTTTGTAGAAGCTTCTTTGATTTCTTTAGGTATTTTCCCCCTGTCCCTCCTAGTGACGCCACTATCTCGTATTATTCGATACTACTACACATACTTCCCTATACTGAAAGCTAATTTATTACCTATGAGCAAGAATTAATCAGCTATGGGAGCCGCGATCATAATGATATATGATATATGTATATGAGGAGGCAGTCTAGTAAGAGAGAGTTCATTTCATGATCAAAATATTGAATACTGAATTGATATGAATAGCACCTACCCAGTTGTGTTTGTTTCCGTTTTCTCTGCACAATTAATGAGGAAACTATTGGATATTAAAATGTTCTGAAATATAATAAACCTCATTAACGGCTGCAGTTAACAGGCTATTTTGTGATTTTATGATCGAGTGATTTTTATCAACATAACATTTTTTCCGAAATTAACCGATCGTTAAATCACAACAGACGAGGGGTTAACCACTCGTTGGGAATCTCGTTGGGAATCATTGGAAATCTTTATGTAATTTCAGGAAATCTTGGAATTTTTTGGAGTGGTTACCCCTTCGGGGTTCTTCTTTGAATCTTATGAATATCGTTGGGAATCTTTGGAAATCTTTATGGAATCTCAGGGAATCTCAAGGAATCTCTCTGGAGTGGTTACCCCCTCGACAACAGAGTTAGTTATACCGACTTTATGACGTTAAAAAGACATGCTATATTTCAGAACATTTAAATATCCAATAGGTAGTTCCCACTCAAGTAACCACTCCAGAGATTACATGAAGATTTCCAAAGATTTCCTGAGATTCTCAACAAGATTCGTGGGAATAAGCACCCCGAAGGGTTAACTACTCCAGAAATTTTCAAGATTCCCTGAGATTTCATAAAAATTTCCAGTGTTTGCCTTAGATTCCCAACGAGATTTCCGTTAACCCCTCGTTCCCTCATAAAGTGTGCAGGGAAAACTTAAACAAGTAGCAAACGTATATATGTTCGATCTAAAATTATAGAGGCAAGGTGTGTCAAGTTCCGTGGGGCGTAAAATGTCACCGCATTTAGAACCGAACTCACAGACCCCTTACTTACTCCAGATCGATTTAAAGAAAGATAAGAAAGGGTGTGTCTACAAAGCAAAAAGGGAATTCTCAAAGCCCCTAATTGGGTGATAAAGATCGAGATTTCCTATGACAAAGGCTCATTTGTTTGGGATTTTATGTCACAATGAAATCCCACAGCCTTCGACCCATTCTGCTTTACCCCACCAACTTGCTTTCCTGTTTTAGATGGAACACACTGAGATAGTGTGCTCATGCAAGGTTTGTACATTAGAGAGGTTGTTCTCTCTGAATATGAAGTTTACGGTGACGTCAAATCACATTAATCAATCAGAGATGTTGGAAGGAGAAGGACTGACGTCATAGTGGGACGAGGTTGTACTTTCTGAATTCTGAATATCAAGTATAGGTAGAGGGCCTCGAGGTGACGTCAAATGACACTAACCAATCAGTGGTGCTTGAAGGAGAAGGGTTCGTAAGCGGAACCTTTTCTCACATTTAAACAATAAGACAACTTCCAAAATTTGTAGACCTTGAGTGCCTTCTAACTACGACTTTACTTCCAGTTTGTCCCAGGGATTTTTTATTTCCCATCATAAACTAGTTCGCAAGTTTTTTGCTGAGTCAAACAGGCGGGAAACGCCATACTTCCCAATTTAGCCCTCTAGGCACGGATCTCTTAATTTGTACCTTCTGCAACTTTTTGACTTTTTGAACTTTTAACTTATTTTTTTGATGGTCCAAAATTATTTGCGTTAAAGTACCTTGGAAACTTACGAAAGTGGACTTCTTGCGAGCCGAAAGGTCCGATTGCCAAACTTATAGGTATATCTACCAACCTAAGGCGGAACGAAATAAGTTTTCACTGCTGCCAAATTGGACTTCCAATGTGGCTTTTTTTTGGAGCTTCTTTTGGAGCTTCTTTTGAAGGAGAAAAAATTGCATTTTCATCGTATACTCACGTGTACCTTTTCTCTCTATTTTAAAATGATACAAAAAGCGTTCAATGTGGCTGCTCCAGGGGTTTACGATATTGAAATCCGTGAATGATAAAATATACCAAGTCGTAAAAATTTATGGGGGGTCGTAATGGGTGCAAGGAACGGCGCCAGATAAGTTTGGCCTCACCAAGGATACTAAATTGCACTCATTGCTTCTCCTACTAAATTATTGCACTCATCAAAATAAATGATTTTACACTTTATCCCACTTGAGTCTTCAATGATCCTCAACTGCTTCTTTTTTAAGGGGATTCGAAAGTCACCGAGATGTGGAAGCCGTTCCTTTCAAATTTCGCTCTACAATATTTGATTACTGTCTCTCTCTCTCTATAACGAACGAACGTCTCACGACAAACCCTCTCTGTAACGAACTCTCTTTTTAGTGAGCGAATTTACATGGCCCGTTCGTTCCAATAGGAATTATTTGGAATGATCCGAGGGGGTAGCCACTCCAGGAATCCCGTTGGGAATCTCGTTGAAAATGTCAGGGAATCATCATTGGTAATCTTTACGAAAACTCAGAAAATCATGGAAATTTCTGGAGTGGCTAACCCCTTGGGCTTAACTTCTATACAGGAAATTCGTTGGGAATCTCAGGAAATCTTTGTAAATCTCAGGAAATCTCAGGAGTGGTTACCCCCTCGGAATGATCTATCGTCACACCTATTATTAGTGACCTTTTCACATGGATCATCTGTACCTAAGCTAAATAATAAACCAAAACTTGTTAGGCGTAATATTTGGATTAAGGTTCAGTCTGCCAAAAAGGCAAAGGGGTGTTTCCTTTCTTCGGGGTTGTATTTTGAGCCTAAAGAATTTATTTAAAGGAATGATGGTAAGCTTGTAGCAGAAACGCGCTCTTAAATATCAAGCATGGGGTTGTTCGTGCTCACAAGCCTGTTAATAAAGATCAAAGGGCTCAGGCTTTTCCTGCCTTATTACTAACGGAAAAGCTCAGTCTGAAAAGTAATCGAAAATACATCCATCTTACATCCATCGGAATCAAACACAGCATTTTCCGGTGACTGGCCTTATGCATACAACAGTAGTTACCTCACTCTGTTTCTTTTTCTTGGTATAATATTGTAGGTATAACATACCTAGGTATAAATAAATTGTCGAACATTAAGGGCCGCCATACATTCGCTATTTTTTTAAGTGTCGACTTCAAAATTTGTGAGAAAACTTTTGGATATTTAAATATTCTGAAATATGTCTTTTTAACGTCTTCTTTACATCTGAAATTAACTGGCTGCATTGTTATTTTACGATCGAGTGATTTTTGTCAATAAAAAATTTGTCCGAAATTATCGGATCTTATAAAATTACAACGTCACCAGTAAATTTCGGACGTTAAAAAAACATAATTATACTTCACAACTCTTAAATACCCAATACCCACTTGTCAGAAGCTATGATAACATAAGTTTGTTCGTTAAAACTGTTCGATAGGAGACGCTATAGTGTACTATAAGAAGTGGTGAAGTGCCTCTCAGTGGCCAAGTGGTCAAGGGTTCCGCTTTGTGTCCTGAGAGGTCCGGGTTCGAATCCCGGCGGAACGGAAAAATTTTCCGCTTCCGACATGGATGTATTGGCTTCAGCCCACTACTAAACTGGCTTCGGCCCACTCATATTCGGCTTCGGCCACTTTTCCTCGGCTTCGGCCAAAAACACCTAATAAAAACCAACACATCGGCGCATAATATGCTCTCTGAAAAAAAAAGTGGTGAAATCTAGCCGAGAAAAACATTATCATAAAGGTATCCGACCGCAGAGCCCGCGAGGACTCAACAGCGCGGCGTTCACAAAAGGAAAAAAAAAGTAAAAAACACGTAGGGGTGAGGTTTGACTCGGCAGTCGTCCCTCGCTATTTCAAGCCACTTGCGGAAGGGCATTACGAGAAATGATGCACAGCGTCAGTCAAGGAGTCTCGTGTTCTGCGAGCGTGACGGCCTGTCTCCTGGACGACAAAAGATAAAGTTACCGAAGGACAACCTTGAAAACTTTATTTGATACTATAGCGAAATCATTTTCTATTTTCCTCAGTCTGTTTTTTACTCGGTATTTTTCTTTTATCGTAGTTTCGTAGTTCCCTTTGTTCAGAGATCGTTCCTGAACCGTAACGGTGCAGATTCTTTATTCTCAATGAATACGGTTGTTGAGAGATGTAATATCGATTGGTAAATCCTAAATTTTTCATGTTAAAAATGTGCACTTATTAGGTGTACAGGGTACAGGTAAAGGGTATAGGGTGCAGGAACAGGTACAGGGTACAGGGTGTTTCTGAACAAATTAGTCAGCATTTCCCTCAGAAAATGGATATTAAACACTGTCAGCAGTATTTGTCGTCACATTAGGACGCCCTCCTTGGCCTAGTTTTCCAGTTCTAGATACTAAGGTAACTGTACCTACAGATATTCATCACCTGAGCCTCATAAATCCGACGGATATGCCCTAATCCATTGCTGCTTCCGCCCTATTTATTTTATCCTATCAGCTCATTTCAGTCTGTAGGGAGTTACGTACAGCGTACACCTCCCACACTGAACTGAATACAACGTGGCCAAAATCACAGGTACACCTTTAGCCCCCTGCCCTGCAAAAAGGACGAGCGAACTCGTTGTAAGAAGAAGACTAGGAGAGGAAATCTTCAGAGTAGAAATTTAGCTGATAGGTGCTGACGAAAATAGAAATCCCAAAAACCTATAAGAAGTAAAGATGATAGGGTAGGATGATCTCCAACTGAGCTGTAACCGGAGCGAAGGGATGAAAGGGAAGCGCTAGGGGAAGCGAGGCGACTGCGGCAAGTTACCAAATTAGAAAAGGTGGCAACTGCGGTGCAATATTTCCGTTTGCACCGAAACGAGATCTCCCATGGGCCCAAAACATGGCCGCCTCGTGCCTTTTGTCCCCAAGATGGCTACCTTTTTCCCTAGGCATAAAAGCGGGCCAGTACAATTACTGCCCTGAAGCCAAAGCGCCGGGAATCCAGAATTTAATTTCAAAAGGGTCTCATTTTCAAAGGCTAATTGAATTCTCTACAAGCCAGCACTGCTTCGTATATGAGTTGCTGTACACAGCGCCATAGCGATGAAATACCAACCTATGTCCTATGTGACCTATTTGTAAAACCAGCAACTAGGTTTCGTGGAACGTACAGGCATCCTAATTTCAAATTGACCGTGCAGGCTTCATTGAAGTGAACCTTCTGTACCTTTATGTAGATTAAACATCCTGATTGATTTCCAGGAACCCCTTCGGAAAGGGCAGAGGATTACAGGAATTAAATACCCTTTCAGGGTGGACTCGACAACAACCTCGATAGTCAAGTGGTCGAAATGGTCGACTTTAGAGCAGTGAGAGCCGGGTCACACCGGTTCGATCCCAATCCTACCAAAAAGTTTTTCTGATCGGCATTCACCTCTGATATGTTGTGCAGTCTCGTGTGGAATGTATATCGAGGTTATGGTGGTTCGGAACCCCATGCCCATAGGTTCACATCATTCTGTAGCGAGCCATACTCGCTGTTTTGAACCGTTAACCTACCTACCTAGTTACCTAGAGTATTTTCGTTTGATATGGTTCGATTTTGCATTAGTATTTTATTACATCGCTTGTATTTTAGGTTTCCTTCTTTTCTCACTCCACCCCGCAATCTCCAAGCCTCCACACTTGCAGATTGTCGGGTCCACCTTTCCTTAGACTAGACGATCGAGAAAGTCAATCCAGGGCATAAAGACACCTACCACTAATCTTGATTAAGAGTACATCACTGAGCTAGCCACCAGTTACAGTTCACACACACGATGGCTTTTGGTATAGTGCTCCCAGCTAAGCACTATGGATACTTCTCTAGTTACTAGGCTTTTCCCCTGCGACCAGTGCTGGATTAACCATTAAGTTAAATAAGCTATAGCTTGGGGCCTACGCTCTGAAGTAGTCTGAAGGGGCCAAAATGTAAGAAATATGGAGATTTTACAGAGATTAGTGAAATTTTCGGCTCCTCGGAGGGGTTCCTTTTTTGTCTTCCCCCCCCACATTCTGCTAACAAAAATAATAAAATAAAGGGGCCTAGAAATCGAGTCTAGCTTGGGGCCTCATTGAAGGTTAATCCGGCTCTGCCTCCGACCCTCAAGTTCATAATAGCACCAACGTTTTTTCTTCTTAGAATAAAACTTGTTAAAGTTACCCTTAAAATTCATGTTAAGTTATAGCCAACATCGGAAGCAGCGGATAGTAGGAAATGGTGCTGATAAATAACACCCTGTATAATTTTTTAATATTTCTCTAAACGTTTCCATTAAAAAAAGGAAATGAGTTGTACAGCAATCCAGTGAAGGCGGAGAAGCCTCAGCTATATTTTGGAAGCTTAGCAAGAAAGTATTTTCACCATTTTGTTCCGGATCGTTAGGTTCTCTTTCACTTTCGAGACGGGGTCTCCATGCCCAAACTAATCCCTCTATCCAGTCGGATCAGCTTCAAACGCGATTCCAAGCTAGAGGTTTTTTTAAGGCTTCAGTAATGGGCGAGCCTGATTAAAGTTTAAAATACTGAGGATTATTTTTTTTTTTTTACGTGAGAGTGGTTTTCCTTACTCACATAGCAGCGCTAGCCCATAATATAGTGCCAAGCTCCACATTAAATTTTGCGTGTAAGAATTCGTTCTTAAAAATTTTATATTTTTGAATATTATTTTACTTATATAGGGTGCGTCCCACCATACTCGGTTAACGTTAAACTCCAGTTAAATTCCAATTATTGCATGGTAAAAATCGAATTTAACTGGAGTTTAACCGTTAACCGAGTATGGTGGGACGCACCCTTACTCAACCAGTGTCATGTTCCAATTACAAAGAGGTAACATCCTTTCAGACACCTTTCAAAACATGTGACCTTAACCCAAATGATACGAGAGAAAGAAAATCTGCAATAACTTCTGCACTGCTTAAAATTCGGAATGATTCCCTATAGGTATAGGCTCTCACTGATGAAACCCTCCCCAAGCGGCGTTGAGCAAAAATAAGATATTCAGGTTCTTTGCAAGAAGTCCCCCCCCCCCCCCCCCTTACAAAGGGTTGTTTTAATTTTCGGGGTTTTCATCACAATAACAAGAGTATCTAACTCTTTGTATTCAGGCTCCCTTCATTTAATCTCTTTCTTACAAAGACAACGCGCAAGCGCAACGTGGAAATACACATTTAGGTAAATATATATATATAAACAAAATAAGTTTTATGTTATTTTCCTTCGCACGAAATCAAAATTGTAAATAAAACTAACTCCAAGAATACCTTAAATTTTATTTGGAAACAACGAAAACTAGGTTGAAATGAAACAGTTGCAAAAGTTCCTCGTAAGATAGAGATAGAGATTTCCAACACATTCCGACATCAAAGAAATCTCGTTTTCAATCTACCTATCAAATGGGGAACTAATCTAGGTTCAATCTTAAATAGATTTTAAATTGGAAATTTTCCACCATTTAAACACACCTGCAATAGGTAGGTACCTACTGCTTCAGCCTAATCGGGGGTTTAATAATTATTATCTAACACCTGATCTAAACTATAAAACTGAAAGCGTTTGCAACGTTTTAGGTATGAAGAGGACGCTATACCTGACGGTGCTTTTTTTGCCGCCCATAAGATTAACATTGCGAGCGGCGATTCATTTTCAAGGTTTACCCTTGGTTGGAAAGACACAAAATTTTGCCTGTACCTAGCCCTAACAATGTTCTAGGGAGTGTTCGAAGCAGATTTCCCAATTTCTCACTGGTTTCTTTTATTGCAACTGTTTTGCAAATGCAAGCATCGCATACCTCAAGAAAAGTGATGTACGAGTATCTCGAAAACTAGTAAAAAAAAAATGGGAAATCTGCTTCGAACACTCCCTAGAACATTGTTAGGGCTAGGTACAGGCAAAATTTTGTGTCTTTCCAACCAAGGGTAAACCTTAAAAATGAATCGCCGCTCGCAATGTTTATCTTATGGGCGGCAAAAAATGCACCGTCAGGTATAGCGGACCCTTAAGATAACAAGCGATATGACGTCACCATGAGACCTATCTTCACTTTCAAACAATGCAACCTCCGGAATTTCAAGTGAAAGTGAAGGGAAATCAATTTTATTGGGAATGATAAATCTACATAATGTATTTCTTAGCAGCAACTCCCCTACCGGCTGATGCTTCGCTGAAATTTCATTACTGAGCTAGTCTCTAACTCTGGTTCAATGCGGAATGTCGCACCCAATCAAAACTTGGAATGTTGGATGTTCTTCTCTTGCTTCAAAATAAATCGAAGTGCTGTCAGTACAATTTGCGAGACAGTTTGAAAGATCAGATCATTGGGAATAGAGTTTTTGAAGTGATAAACGTATAGAGACGGAGAGTTATCAGTTTTCAAACAGAAATGGGAAGTATTAAAAAAGAATATAGACTTATTTGCATGAAGATTCCTCGTCGAATTTATTATTCCGTGGTAAGATCGAGACCAAGAACATTATTGTCTTTGGTGAAACAAGAGCAAAGGTGTCCCTTAGAAGGAAAATCGTGAACAGTCAGAGCAACAGAACAGTGTTGAATCCGAGGGGTTAAACACTCGTTGGGAATCTCGTTGGGAATCATTGGAAACCTTTATGAAATCTCAGTGAATCTTGGAATTTTTTGGAGTGGTTGCCCCTTCGGGGTTCATCTTTCTATGAATATCGTTGGGAATCTTTGGAAATCTTTATGGAATCTCTGGTTTGGTTACCCCCTCGGTTGAATCTCTTCAAAATCTCTTGAGTATCCATAAACAGAACACTCTTTTTAGTCTTCCAATACGGTACGAGGGTAGATCCAACAGTAGGTACAACCGAGATCTATACTCCATATTTGTTCTAAAAAAAGGGTTTTCAAAAAGTAGACTTAAGAAGAAGGGGTTACAACGATCTAGAAGAGACTGACTGAGGAGGAAAATCGTGAACAGTCAGAGCAACAGAACAGTTGAATCCGAGGGGTTCGTTGGGAATCGTTGGGAATCTCGTTGGGAATAATTGGAAATCTTTATGAAATCTCAGGGAATCTTGGAATTTTTTTTGGAGTGGTTACCCTTCGGGGTTCATCTTCCTATGAATATCGTTGAGAATCTTTGGAAATCTTTATGGAATCTCAGGGAATCTCTGGAGTGGTTACCCCCTCGGAGTACACAGAAAGTAAGGAAGAAGTCTAGGACGTTATTTTCATCACGACACGTCGGTAAAAGAAATGAGATTGTAAAATGAAAGCAGGCTTGAGGGTCCCCCCACCTTCACGCGCCACAAAAAGAAAGCCACCGGCAAATTAAAAATAAATATTGAGCAAGAATACGGACTCTGAATGGAACTGTGCAGGGAGAATAATTGGAAATTATCAGAGGCTTTTCAACTAAGCTTTCAAACAACCTCAAGTTTCATCTTCCCCATTCATGACGTCGGCCAGTTTTACTTATCTACGCACTATTCAAATGGGTTTACCCCTTTTCTAAAGAATATTTTTTAGCACTGAGGCCTTGAACTCAAGTTTTTTCCAGTTCTGAATCAAAAGAAAGGGGAAAAGAATTTTTTAAAATATAATATTTTATAAATTATTTTTTTTTTCGATGGGATGGGGCTGGAGTAATACCGTTGAACACATTGTTTTGACGCCTCTAATAGGATTTTCATGAAAAAGGTGTCAGTAACAGCTACACTGTAT
The DNA here is from genome assembly GCA_950004255.1 of Mesopsocus fuscifrons. Lineage (NCBI taxonomy): Eukaryota > Metazoa > Arthropoda > Insecta > Psocodea > Mesopsocidae > Mesopsocus > Mesopsocus fuscifrons. The sequence continues at coordinate 3,859,482 of OX465376.1, forward strand.
TGATTACTATGGCTTCTCTTGGAGCTATGTCAACATACAATAGAACAGCTGGGCCGATGCCACCTCACGTGCTGGACTGACTCCGAAGAGGACCAAAACCAAAACCAAAACCATACAACAATGCCATAAGCGGAATCTGGACGTGAAGCGGTTTAAATTCCGTTACAGTGGCATTTGCTAAACATTGAACTACGCCTGCGGAAACCTAATTATGCAATTTGAAAGTGAGTGTGCACAAATTTCGCTGCGCCTGCAGAAAAATCAGAAATTTCTTCTGGACAAAACCTTTTTGCAAGAACAATGTATTCTGCACATATGGTCCAATGCAATAGAAGTGGGTTTGGGAACGACTGAGTGAGTTTCCACTTGAAGTGGCTATGGGGGCACAGAGAGCGTTACCAGAGCAGATCGCAGTGGTGGTTGGTCGGTAAATCAGCGATGCGGCTAATCGCGAGTGCAGCTGACGCTAATGTCTTCTTACTGCTCACTGCACTGGCTCAGGGCAGATCGATATTTTGTACAGGGAGCCAGTGTTGAAAAAATAAGCTGACGAGTCTTCTTGTTTAATTCTTGGCTAAGCAGTCCTCAATGTGCCCTCCATGTTAATTGGATAGTGCCTATAATGAATATCCAGCCTGTTTGATGAAAGTTAAGGCCACAATGGCCACGGGGTGGTTACCACCAACACCACCTTCGGACGAGCTCGGGGTGGCTCGTGTTTTTGCCAGCCTTTCGTTGGCTACCCTGCACTGCCCACTGCAATAGTACCTGGAAGGGGAACTTTCCTCAGAATGCCTCCCTTCTGGTTTCTTTGACAAAACAGTGATGCTTACAGCCTATCCGAATAGCCCATAGAAGGAGCAGATGTTGTTCTCCCCGGAAATAGGTTGGCTAGATCGAGTTCTCAGTATCCATACCACCGAAGGAATAGGAATAGGAGATAACAAGATGTTCTACAAAGGAAAATTCACCAAGTTCCGAATACACATAGATGTTTCAGACTTTTATGACCTTATGCTGGCACCCAACATTGTTCTAGCAGCAAAAAAAGGTAGCGACGGTATGATAGTCTTATGTTTTGAAATGAGCCATTCAGCCATCTGGCGGGGAGAGGCGAAAATGTGGAAAAAGTAATCCTGTGTTGTCTGTTTGGGTTATTTATCATGAGGCGTCTAGCCCGTAATTTACACCCACCACCCCATCCGCCTTTTGTCTTGCTATTTTTCTTTTCATTACATCTTTCTCGTCATATCGCCTTTCTTTGCCCTCTCATTGTAATTCTTTGAAGTTGTTCTCTTTTTGAGTTTCCGCTCCCTCAGGACTTACAAGGACAAATTGAAGCTATGGAACTGCCCGAAGCGTTACTATGGAAAGAAACTTTATGACTGTTTCATTTGTTTTAGGGATGGCTTAAATATCTTTGGGGATTTTTTTTGGGAGATCTTTGGACTACGGGATGGATATATTTACTTAGGGTGCGTCCCGCCATACTCGGTTAACGGTTAATCTCCAGTTAAATTTCAATTATTGCACGGTAAAAACGGAATTTAACTGGAGATTAACCGTTAACCGAGTATGGTGGGACGCATCCTTAATGCGTTTTTAGAAAGGTGCAATCTGACAAATATACACCACACTATCGGTCTTCCGCGAGGGGTTAACCACTCCAGGAATCTCGTTGGGAATCCCAGGCAATCACTGGAAATCTTTATGAAATCTAAGGGAATCTTGAAAATTTCTGGAGTAGTTGGGTGCATCTTTCCATGAATCTCGTTGAGAATCTCAGAAAATCTTTGGAAATCTCTGATTTGCGTTTTGCAATGAAACTAAACAAAAACAAGTACCACACGATAAAACACTTTTGTATTGGGATTTGATCCGGGTGGGGTATAGAGCCCCAAGCAATTTAGCTGCAGAACATTTCCCCACCACATCGTGAGTAGAAAGGTCAAGAGAGACATTCTTATGAATTTATGAATAATGACAACAAGTTTTCGAGTGTCAGAAAGCTCATTCACTCCAGAAAAAAAAGCTTTCCCAACAATTTTCCCGCGTTTTCCTCATTTTCAGTCATTTTACGCCCTGAGTAGGTAGGTACTCGTAGGTCCTTTGGCCGTAGCCCATCTTTCATTCGTAGTTGCCTATCAAGCCCTTTCTGCAGGCTATATTTTTTAAGGATGTGGCAGCCCACGATAGAAACTTCCTTATACCGCGAATTGAAGCACAGCCTCTCAAGATACGTGTGAGCCTGTGAGAAGGCTTTGTCCATCACTTCTAAGTAAAGAAAATGAAATAAGAGGTACGACAAGGGTCCCAAAAAATTTCCCATCCTATATGTTTCTGAGCCATTGGAGAAACTTTTAAACGTAATAACTAGCACGAGGAAGTCTTACCGAATATTTTGAGTACCCACATGACATATTTCGCAAACCTTCCATAACTCAACCCGGTGCGGATGAGGGGGTCGGAAATGCTTTAAGAATTTTTTGGATCACACAACTCGGTTGAGGAAATCTCCCTGAGTATTTTAATACCCACATGGTATATTTTGTGAACATAAAAAACTGACCCTTTGAGGGGTCGTATCTCCAAAATTCGAGTTTTCCCAGATATGCCGCTAATGGGGTATTTTACCCCATATGTACTATTACTAGTAAGAAAATGAACGAAATCGTAGGAGCCAATTTTGAGAAAAAAATTAAAAACCTGTTTTTTGAGTTTTTTTGGGGGCTGCGCCCCCAAATTTTCCCCAATGGAAGATCGGAATAAAGTCTGCGCATTATTTTTTTTACACCAGTGTACCAAATTTGAACAAAATCGGCCGGACGGTTTGGGCCCTGGCTCTCCGTATATACACAAACAACGTGTTATTTTTTTCAGGGTCTGGCACCTCTGCTCGACGCTTTGCAATGAAAAACTCAAAATCAATTTTCTGCACGATCACAATACCTTCGTATTGTATTTTGGAAAGTAAAAAGAGACTTATAAAAAAGGCCCCAAATACTCCATGTATAGAAAGTGGCTACACCCCGCGCTCCCACAATAAGCTAATTTTGGTTTGAAAATGAATGCTTACTTTGGGGGGGGGGATCCCCGTGGAATTTTGAAATCCATGATTGTGGGATGAGATAATGGGAAACCTGTGTGGGCCTCGATAAGCCAGCCTCGATTCATTCCCATCGATTATTAACGATACATTGTGTTGCATCCCTTTGTGTTCCATACCTATTTTCCTCACAAACCTGAATTCACTCTCTATTTTCGTAGCAGCCAGCTCATCTGTCAACGCTCCCTCGTTATTGATAATTGAATAATAGAATACGTGTTTTATTTATGAGGAGGATAATTACTTTAACCGTCTCATAGTCATGTCCGGATATGGGAGAGCGAGCCAATAGAATATCTCGTTTCATTTTCCATCAACGAAATATGCCATATGCGTGGCAAAGGGGAGCTGGGGGGGGGGGGGGGGGATTAGCCACCCCCAGGATTTTTCTGACCTACACATAACGTCACATAAAGCCATTCTTATAAAACATTCTTATAAGCCTCTTATAAAACTCGGTCGTGTTCAAATATACATGTAGGCAAATTTGCTACCTCCCTTCGTTTGAACAGTCCTCCGATTTTAGGTGTTCGTCTATATAACGCTCTCCCGGTTGAAATTAAATCTGTAGAAAGTTTAACGATTTTTAAAAAATTGCTAAAATCGTATTTACTTGAAAATGTTTTTTATAGTTTAGAGGAATTTCTAAATTTGTAATTTAACTGGACAACCAGGCGTTTTATACTTTAGTTCCACCTATTTTTGGTGGGACAAGGTCAACAAAACGTAAAAAAAAAAAAAAAAAAAAAAAAAAAAAAAAAAAAAAAAAAAAAAAAATCCTTATTAACGTGAGGTGGGAAAGGTGAGGAGAAGGTCTGGGGGGATTAGCCCTCCCCCCCCCCCCCAGGTTTTCGGTCCTGCTACGCCCATGGAGAAAAGCTTGATTTTTTTTTTTTCGGATCTATGTCCAGTAATGCAGTTATCTTTTTACCGTCAGCCGATGTATTATTATACCGAGTGTCCAATTGATATTGCTATTTTTCTATTTAATTAATTAATTTAATTAATATTAATATACATTTTTAAGGTCGCGAATTAACTAGCTATGTTGTGATTTTACGATCGGTTAATTTTGGACCAATTTTTTGTTGATCGTTAAATCACCACAGAGTCAGTTAATTTCCGACGTTAAAAAGACACTACATTTCAGACCATATAAATATCTAAACTTTTTCACAGCATTGTGTCTAACCTAACCTAAAAATTAGTTAAACTCTCTATAATCGTCTTATTCAAACGCCTCCTGCAGATCTTGTAAATGTAACTCAGCAATACGGTCTTTATATTCATTTAATTCATTAAATTTTGATCAAAGCAAATAAACTCTGTTGAAACTGACAGGGAAACGCGTTCTGTCGGACATAACAGGAAGAGATAGACCCAGAAAAGCAGGAAAACTCGCAACTCATACCTACCGCGTCAGAACGATGTTTCCGGCACACTGGCTTTGAGTTCATCTGGCATGCCCTCTCATGGGGTTTTGGGCTAGGGACCCTACATTCTATAGGTTATCTAATGCGATTCTGAGTCTGGGTCACCCACTGACGTCAAAGCAAACCCACCAATGAGAGCCCTGGGCCACCTGAACCACAAGCACTCAATAGTCCTCTCGATTTGAAGTCCCAGCGAATTCCTATACTTTTGACCTAAGCAGGAAACCTAGAGAATCTATAGACCTTATTTTTGGTTACCCTGTTCCCTGTAATTTCTAGTTGAGATTTGTTCAATCTTATTTGCATAAAAATGATGATCTCTTGAAGAGGCGCAAGGGCCGTCATTTCAGCATGCTAATGTATTGAGATTATTTGGTAATACAAATTGACTTTAATGTTGGTAAAGAAGTTGCTTTGCATTTTGATGGCTCCTTCCCACCGGGGAGGTTTTCAGTTTAAGGGCTGCTGTTGTAATAGGTTCAAACAGAAGCTTATTTAACAGGGTTATTTTTCTTCCTGGATCCAGCTGAAGCACTTAGCAGCGTATTCTTGGGTCTGAGGTACAAAAAACAAGAAGCTCTTTCTTTATACAGTGTTTAAAGAGTTACGTACTACATTCGCTTGTCTCATGCTAGGGGCAGTGGTGGCCTCCACTGTGTGGGGGGAGGGGGGGGGGTTCAAAACCTATAGGGCGGGAAAATAGGTATGTGCGACCTTTGTCGTACCCGAGGGGGTAACCACTCCAGAGATTACTTGAGAATTGCATAGAGATTTCTAAAGATTTCCTGAGATTATCAACGAGATTCGTGGAAAGACGCACCCCGAAGGATTAACTCCTCCAGCGGGCATATTACGGATCTCGTATCACGCGAAACACGCCTTTTTTCCACGCAGATATCACGAAAAATTGATTTTGAGATTACGGATCGGTTTTTGACGGAAGGCGACCGCCCTTTTATCACGAAAAACTACCGCCACCTCTGCTAGGTGGCGGTAGGAAGCGCTAACAAGGTTTTGGAGTGTGAAAAATGCTATTGTGTGTTTTATTTTTATATTTTGCATGCTAAAAAAAAGAATTTACAATTTCAAAACTTCAAATACACGCTCATTGGTTTGTTTTGTTTACTTTCCAGTTATGGTTAAAATGGAATTAAAAAATGATATTTTAATGTTTTGTACTCAATAAATTAAATAATATTACATTTTAAACTGTTTTTGAAGTTAAAACTCTGAAGATTATGAGTTATTGAAGATTTGCGACGATTTTAAGTGAGCCAAACAAAAGACTGTCGGAAAACGCGGCGGTAGCTACCGCCGGCGGCTTAGTTATCACGAAAAGATCCATAATCGCAGTTTTGAGATGCCCGCGGTATCTAAATGGCGTGTTTTGCGTGAAAGCGCAGTTATCACGATTTTTAGTACACGATCCGTAATAGTGCTGCAGAAATTTCCAAGGTTCCCTGAGATTTCATAAAGATTTCCAATGATTGCCTGAGATTCCCAACGAGATTCTCAATGAGATTCCTGGAGTGGTTAACCCCTTGGTCGTACCCCTTGTTGAAAGAGTGTCTTGAAGAAGAAGTCTTGGGTTACCGAGGTCCGAGTACAGTACCCCCTTAAGGTCGACTACACGTACTTGGTTCGCAATGCTACGTACTTCAAGCCCTACTCCGAAGTTACAGGGCGAGTGAAAAGTGTTTATAGGGGGATGTAAACCTGAGACTCTTTGACGTGAGGTAGTGTTGTATTTTTGCATGAAATGGAGTAATAAGCCCACAGGAGCGGTTTTAAACAGTCAACTACCAGTACACATGTTTTTTTTGACAAATCGCGAAAACACAACACCCGGTATATTTTTACTTTCTCGCCCGTATGAAATACATGGGCTGAGAAAGTTATGTCTTCGTGCAAAATTTCGATTTTGAGATTTTGGGTTTCCCATGATCCTAGAGGTCCCCCGAGTCCAAAAAAGTGGTTTTTAAAAAATGTCCGTCCGACGTACGTACGTACGTACGTACGTACGTACGTACGTACGTACGTCACTCTGTCGCGCAACTGGACGTCACACCGTTCGTCCGATTTTGCTCAAATTCGGTATGTAGGTACCTAATGTAAATATCTGGACCCGTTTTTTGATAAATTTTGATAACTCAAAAATTGCGCCTGCTATGGTCAAAAAAAGGCAAAAAATCGTGTTTTTTGACAGTTAAGAAGGGCTGGAAGCTACGTATATCAAGTTGGAACCTTGAAAATTTGCGAAAATGTTTCTGAATAGATGCTTTAAGGTCATTTACAATCATTTGGAGGTGGGCCAATAACTTGGCCCAGTTTTGGCCCCAAACGCGTTGGTCATCTCTCCGGTAGCACTATTCGATCGATTTCAGTAAAAATTGGTAGGGAGGTGTACTTTAACCTAGTTTGATGTTTTACCGAACGAAATTTATCCAACATAATAATTATGGCCAATATTGGCATTATCGTAGGAAAATTTTCCAAAAATGGAAATCACGTTTTTGATTGGTTCAGACGGATTTGCAACAACCCTAATCGACAGATTTCCTTGAAAATTGGTGAAAGTGGTCTCAGATAGATGCTTCAAGGTCATTTTCAATAGATTTTCAATTACTTGAAAATTAAGGCCGTGACATGGAAAATAGAAAACACGTACTTTGCGCGTCAAACGACGCTTCACCATTTGACGGATATGTTTGAAATCCGGTGAGTAGGTGCCTAAAATTATTGTCCAGTGTATGGCAAAATTTTTTTTAGAAAAAGTTAAAATTTTGGCCCAAAAAAAATAAATTACGTAAAAAAAATTAAAATTTTCGATACCGCTGGCGTAAAAATTGCGAGAAAGTCAAGTGCGACCATTGTCGGACCCTTTATTTTTTAACGTTTCGGACTAAAACATGTATGATTTTATCGTCACATTTAGAAGAAAAGCTTGATAAATGTTTGAAATATTTACCGTCGCCATGTTACATTTTGACAATTTTTATTTCACTTACGGAAGTGGGTAATTGCAACACCATTTCTTATACCTTTTCTCCTGTAAAAGCTAAATATAGTGTCCTACTTTCACTCATTCGTTTCGCGTTCAAATGGCACACTATGTTTAGCTTTTAGAGTAGACACAACCAATACGATATTGCAATTACCAGTCTCCGGCAGTACTAATATGTAAACATTAGTTTTGTCGAATATTTACTTTCGCACAATGGTTTTGGTGGAGTTCGTCGAGAATGTATATACAGCCTTAATATTGTCAATAATGCTGTGGTTGTGCATCAAAGTGCCTACGAACCAGAATAACAAGATATCATTATAGGTGAGCAGTGATGACTACCTATAGCAAACTACAATGGCATCCAATTGGACCACACCACTCTGTAATTTAGCATGAATGTTCCCAATTATAACATCCTTTGGTAGCCAATTAGGGGTGCAGGGTCAGTAGACGGTGATAATTTCAAAGGTCCTCTGTAATATGCTGAATGAGCAGGAACAAATTTATTAAGGCTCTGCTTCACGTGATGATGCATTTCTGCTGTCCAAGATAAACATTGCGAGTGGTGATTTTCGTCCCCTCTTGGTCGGAGGAACTCTAAATATCGCCTTGGTAAAAAAGTAGCTAAATTTCTCACTGATTTTTGGGGTCCTTCCGACCAAGGAAAAAAAATAAAAATAGTTGGCCGCTCTTAATTTTCCCGAAACCTAAACACTTTGGACAATAAACTTCGGCAAAGTTGGCCCCAAAAACGTGCAAGTCCTCGGTTTCTCAGCTGAAATGGCTTCATTGAGACTGATGCAATTTAGCAACTTCGTGTGAATAGCACTGAGTTTTTCTCAGTGTTGCGGTTAGTATTGTATTGTGGATTGAAGAGATGTCAAATGAGAAATAGCTCGAATTTTCTCGACGTTTATTGAGTTACCTCGGTTATGGAAAAGTGTGGTACGACTTCAGCATTCGAAATAAAATCAGTTTTCCGCCGCTTTCACGGTAAATTACTCGGAAAACAAAAAACAAATTGGGTACCTGGAGCTGGAAGAAGAGGCTTCCATAATTTCGAAATATTCTCTCATATTTGTCTTATTATATTTCTTTTCGCTGATCTTTTCATTCTTCGATTTTTTCAGGATAGCCAAGTGGTCTAGTTGGTTGTCATTACGTTCAGGAACACGGTTCGATTCCCATCAAAGTCAAAGTTTTTTGGAGCCTCCGATATTATGTTTACCTCGAGGGGTTAACCACTCCAGGAATCTTGTTGGGAATCTCGTTGGGTATCTCAGGATATCATTGGAAATCTTTATGAAATCTCAGGGAATCTTGGAATTTTTTGGAGTAGTTAACCCTTTGGGATTCATCTTTCTATGAATATCGTTATTGAGAATCTCAGGAAATCTTTGAAAATCTTTATGGAATCTCAAGGAATCTCTGGAGTGGTTACCCCCTTGGTTTACCTTGTCATGTGAAATATACATCGAGGCTGTGGTGGTTTGGAACCCACATATCTGAGCACGACTGATTTCTTAAAATGGCCTAGTTGGTGGGCTTTGTCTCCCCATACCCTCTTCTTTATCGTAGTTTCCGTTTTTTCGAGGCAAATTCCCGTCAAACCCAGAAGAAAAAACTTCAGATACACTCCTGAAAACTGAAAAATAATACCTGGCTTCTATATAAACACTATAACAGAAAATCCAAGAGATAAAGTTGGGGAAGGAAGTAGTGCGGAGTTGGCAAATAGTCCAGATCACAAGACAAGTTCCGATGAAACGCGAAACAGGCCACGTGGAAAACAACAAAACGGGCCACAGATTTATTCGCCAAGTTTGCAACCTCAGGATTTATGGGTCAAACGATCAGGCCATAAAGAAAACTTTCAGCTGTGTTCGTCGGCCATGTTTTAATTTTCATCTCTCCCTCTGTTCATCACCGAGAGAGAATTGAGCTACCGAAAACTAGTGATTTATCTCGGTTTCTAAGAACAATTGATCAAAGCTGGTGGACTTAGGTAATATATTTTCAGCTATAAACGATAAGTCTGATGACGGCCACTGCCGACGACCTTTCTGAGTTCATTGTCGTTCTTTGGGAGGGGGTGAAGGAAGGAGATATTAACTTTCTGTAAGTAAAAATACATAAATACATACAAAACTTCATGATGAGAGTGATACAAACGCCACAAGAAAGGGGAGCGAAGAAAACTATGAACACAACTTCATGTACCTACCTATACCTTAGGTACAATAGGTATACTATGCCTTTTAAATACATTCGCTATTTGTTTCCATTTTTTTCTCCACACTTTATGAGGAAAATATTGGGTATTTAAATGTTCTGACATATAACAAGTCTTTTAAAAGGCCAAACTGTATCGTAATTTTACTATTGATTTCAGACAAATTTTTTTATTGAAAAAAATCACTCGATCGTAAAATCACCACAGAGCTTGTTAATTTTCGCCGTTAAAATGACATGTTATATTTCAGAATATTTATATAAATATCTACCAGTTTCTTCATAAAGCGTGCAGGAAAAACGACGATTTTGTTGGAAAAGGAAAACACGAGGGGTTAACCACTCCAGGAATCTCGTTGGGAATCTCGTTGGGAATAATCTTTGGAAATCTTTTTGAAATCTCAGGGAATTTGGGAATTTTTTTTGGAGTGGTTACCCCTTCGGGGTCCATCTTTCTATGAATAACGTTGGGAATCTTTGGAAATCTTTATGGAATCTCAAGGAATCTCTGAAGTGGTTACCCCTTCGGGAAAATAGTAAACACGGTATAGAAAAGCCCTGTAAACATGGAAGTAAATCGACGATTTTCCATTAAATGAGTATGGAAGGAATCACCCTTCCTATGCCCAAACATCCCCTAAACCACCCGTTAAATATATAACCGTAGGTCGTCAAATAATATAAATAACTATCCCCTACAGCACGGAGTCGGAGTCACATACGGAGCTGCATCCAAACGTTTGGTTCCACGCAACATTTCGGGCGGATGCTTGGAAGTGACATTTTCGAGCTCACTCTACCATGAGCTCAACGGATTTCCCACAGGATTAGTTGCCAGATTCGAGAAATAAATGAGTTAATTTTTTCCTTAGCTGTTTTTGAGGTTCAAGCCGAGTGACTTAGCATTTTCTCAACAACAGTGCGGGTTTTCTTCAGACTACAATGGAAAGCTCTTAAGGAAAGCGCTGGTTGTTGTAGTGTATAATAGATGGCAACCGCGTTAAGAGGTAACAGGAAGTGAAGGGAGCAACCGCGTTAAGGCTTTGCATTACCTGGTGATGCATTTCAGCCACCCTTATAAGATTCACCTTAAGGGTGACCACACAATCGTGTTTGTTAACGTTTTTTTTGCATACTTTATGAGGAAACTATTGGATATTTATATGTTCTGAAATATAATATCTTTTTAACTGCCGATTAATTAAGCGACCTATGCCGAGACCGAGAAATGAAGAGGCTATGTTTTGATTTTATGATCGAGTGATTTTTCTCAACAAAAATGTCCAAAATTAACCGATCGTGAAATCACAACATAGCCTCTTAATTTATGACGTTAAAAAGACATTAAATTTCGGAATATTTAAATATCAAGACAGATTCCCTAATTTTCAGGTGGCCTTTTTTAATTCAACCGTTTTAAAAACACAACACACGATTTAATTTTTGAGTTTAAACGTGAGATGTAGGAAATCTCGAAAATTGCAGGAAAATTGGCGAATCTACCTCATTCTGTCCCTATAGAACATTGTGAAAGCTAAATTTGGTTTTCCCCACTATAAGGGAACAGATTTGAACGTCTTATGGGTTGTAGAAATGCGCCACCAGGGAAAGCACAGCCTTAAAGGGTGAAATAACGCGGAGGGTTCAGGTGATTCTCAGCCGCTAAAGCGCTTGCTTACTTCCCAGTCCTTTTAGTTTTCTCAGATTTTGTATTTATCCTGTGTTTGCGAGCTTCAGCAACTCGATTACCGGGTAACGAGGCAATCCGATGCGATAATGGAGGTATTTCGCGATAGATCGATCGATCGGCAGACTCATTGTGCCCACATGGAAGTCTTTAGGGGATTACCAGCACTTCGCTGGCTGCTCGCCAATCATTGGAACTCTATATAGATCAGCAGGCAAGACACCCCACAGTGGCGCACCGGGGTTTCTTAGTTAAGTCTTTTTCAGTTCATCTGAAAAGTTTTTGAGGAAGTAAAAATAGGTATAGTGCCCAAGACGCTAACCTGGCCAAAAAAATCCAACTTTGGGCTCTTCCTGCGCCACTTCCCTACAGCCTGAGTGAGACCTGTTACCGAGGGGGTAACCACTCCAGAGATTGATTGAGATTGCATGATGATTTCCAAAGATTTCCTGAGATTCATGGAAAGATGCACCCCGAAGGGTTAACTATACTCCAGCAATTTCCAGGATTCCCTGACATTTCATAAGGATTTCCAATGATTGCTGATATTCCCAACGAGATTCTCAATAAGATTCCTGAAGTGGTTAACCCCTCGCCTGTTACTACCTATAGGTATAGAGGAGGAACAACAGGAGAGCGATAACATTTAGAGGAGGCTAGGGTTGGAATTTTGGTTCAGGTTCGCGGTTATAGCGTACTGGGCACAATACCTTCCAGTGCGTGCCTATCAGTGGCCGAGCAGTCAAGGGGAGCGACTTCAGTCCTGAGAGGTCCGGGTTCAATTCCCGGCGTAAGTAAAAATACTCTGCTTCGGTCCTTCCCTAAAAGACGTGCCAAAGAAACATAAACAAGCATAAAATTTAAAGCCAGTAAACTATACAGACTCTTGTTCAAACAATATAGCAGCAGCAAATTTCTGGGTCCATTTTTTCGGTGTGTTAAGCAGGAAAATGGGGGAAAAGTGACACACAACTCCGAAGTACGTTTTCTGCGCTCATCCCGAAGCAAGGGAGGATGTAAGCCATTTCCGTAGATTTATATGGCAAGCCCTCCATGTAGTAATCCGGGCCACATAATGGCTATGTAGAAATTGGCGACGTATACGAGACTCGCATAGCAAGTACTCGCGCCCCTATATAGAATACGAAGCAGCTTATTAAGCATTCCCTAACTTTTGCTTCATCTTTTAGCCCCTGCTTAAGAGTCCGTTAAAGAAAGAGTCTATTTCGGCAGTTTAGCGAAGTACCTGTCACGTTCTTTGGTTCAGGATTTTAAACCAATAAGCATAGTTTGCGCATCAACTGACGAATCAAATTATTTTCCACAGTATTGTCCAGAATACAAAATGAAATTAATGGCATTTTTTTTTAAGTATTGGCGTAAGAAATGCGAGAAAGTCAAGTGGAGCCATTATCACAATCTTCATTTATTTTCTCTTAAGGACGTAAATGCCGATTCGCCGAAATGCACTCTGACTTGAAAGTACTCTTAAGTAATAGTTCCGCTAAGCGCTGTTGTTATCTTGATTTAAAGAGGTAATTGTTCTTTAGTAGCTTAGTGATGGAGTAATTTTGGTGTTAGGTAAGAAGCTAACTAAGCATTTGTATTCAAAATTCTGCACGTCGACTCAGTTGGTACTAGATGCAGTTTACTGTTTAGTGGGAGAAAAATGGCAACCATTAATTTTTGTGATTGTGAGAAGTTCAAGTCATAACGCTAGCCCAATTAGACAAGTACCTATCGTTAGGGCATCGGTATATTTAGGATGGTGAATTTCTGTTATCGCTACTGTTATCCTACTGTTGATAGCAAACGAGGGGGTAACCACTCCAGAGATTCCTAGAGATTCCCTGAGATTCCATAATGATTTCCAAATATTCCCGACGATATTCATAGAAAGATGAACCCCGAAGGGGTAACCACTCCAAAAAATTCCAAGTGCAATGTATGCGTAAGAGTATGGCAATCGCAAGTGCCATATCACTTAGATATAATATATCTATACCTATGTTTACTTTATGAGGCTTTGTTTCTACATGATGTTTTGGAGTCTTCTATCTACCTACGTCCAAACTTATCTCTCTCTCTCTCTCTCAGGTAGGTTTAAGTTTCTCGTCGTACACTTTTACTTTATTCTATAATACTCTTTGAAACTCCGGTTTGAATTAAATATGGTAGACGTACCCTTAACAGTCGGATTGGAAATGGTTTCCCGATAAGTGCTGACTCATAATCCACCCGGGCAATGTCTTTGAATTCCATTATTATGGGCGATTAATTTAACCGTAAGGATAACGGCGATTAATCCAGGGAGCTCTGGTGGAGCTGCTACTAACTGCCTCACTTATTACTCCCATATCAACTTAACTAACTTCAGTTCGAAATAACGTTCAAGACCAGTGAGGAGAATAGTTGCTTGAGCAAGAAGGAAAGTTAACTTAACTCTAGTTTAATCCATGTGTGTTTACTAAGCCCCCATACGATCCTATAATACGTTAGGAATGCATTTAAGGGGATTCGAAAGTCATCGGGATAAGAAATCTATAACAATTGCCGGTCGGTTTTGTTTGTGGATAGTTCTGTTGGTAGAACTTCTAGTAGCCTCAAATGGAGAATTTTTCTCTTGTTTATTAGTTCCTAGTACTACAGCGACATTTACTCATATAATAATGATCGACTGTTCTGTCGTCCCCTGAAGTATTAACCAATTAACCACTCCAGAGATTCCACTGAGGTTCCATAAAGATTTCTAAAGATTACCAACGATATTCATAGAAAGATGAATCCCGAAGGGCTAACCACTCCAAAAAATTCCAAGATTCCCTGAGATTTCATAAAGATTTCAAATGATTCCCAACGAGTGGTTAACCTCTCAAGTATTAACTATAGAAGAACCTGTATTGTACCTCTTTGTCCCATCATCCCAAAGCAATAATGAAATATTCTGACTAGATATCAATAGTAATTAAATTCCACCCGTTTGAGAGCCATCCCCTTTTGAGATGATACATGTGAGCTAATATCGAAAAAAAAAAAAGAATTTTCCTCTGCCTTTTTGATGAAAACTTTTCTCTGCTCTTCAGGTTATTACGAAAAATGCAGCTCAAAAAGTGAATGCCTGTGCGGGAAATGAAGTAATTCATATGGTACGCTCAAAAGAGGAAGTTCTCCTGAAGAGCCCAGAGCTAGACTATATGTAAAGTCAGTGTAAGCCTGCTCTCTTCGGTCTGCTGGTCAAAGCTTTCTATTGATTCTGAACTTTCAAACTTCACTTTTTTATTCAAAATTGAAAACATCCGGGATCCATCGTGATTTTTGTTTTCGTATAAGGGCACCAGAATTGGTTTTACTGTCCACCTTCTGAGGAAACTCTTGGATATTTATTTATTCTGAAATATAATCTGTCTTTTTAACGTCAAAAACTGGTCAACTAGTTTGTGATTTTCCTTAATCGCAAAAAACTGCACTTTCAAAATCCTGATAAAATAACGAAGTAAGGAAAACTTAAGCAACTTCTACAATGTTTACCTCATTTATAAAATTTAAAGCTGTCTTTGATACCTATATAAACAACTTTCAAACTAGAACAAATTGGTCAAAGCTGCGCTGAGCATCCTTTACGTTTTTTAATATAAGACAAAGTTAGCCCAATTTTAGAGGAAAATTGTGAGATTGCAGTCAGGTAGCAGAAGCTTGGAAAAAGTCGGGACCCATCTCTTTAGTCGCCAACTTTTTGAAAGTTGATCCAACACTTTTATTCCCTGAGCCTGAGTTTCCTCCTGGTTTCCATTATTCTCTTTTTTTCAAGCCTAAATGAATGAATTTCAATTATTTTTTAATTTGAAGAGGGTCAGACACGTGAAACCCTGAAGCTTGGTTACACCCTCTGGAGTTTCAGGCTAAAGTCTACCCCATTTTCAATTTTTTTTAAGGACCCCTTTGGTATAGGTTTTTGACTCTGAACAGTGTTAAATTCTGTAAACAAAAATAGGTAGATTCTCGGGTTCTTTGCATCACGGAGAAATTTTCTATCGAGGGGTTAACCGCTCCAGGAATCTCGTTAGGAATCTCGTTGGGAATCATTAGAAATCTTTATGAAATCTCAGGGAATCTTCGCTTCTTAGGAATCTTAGGTTTCCTGTAGGTTGGACAAGTGCCTTACTGTACTTAAGAGGGCAATCTACCCTTTGACGTCACTTGATTTGAAAAATTCAGTTAAAGGTGTATACACCTACTTATTGACTTCTAACTTCACTCCAGACCATTATCAAAGAACTTACAAAGAATAGGTTGGTATTTTAGCATGGGACCCGTCGAGGCTGGTTTTCACCACTTTAACGTGAAGACTATCGTGTACACGATAGCACTATCCTATCACTAAAAAAAAGTTAACGGCTTTCACCATCCTGACGATAGCACCCTGATCTTATTGTTAGTGAATCCGTACGTTAGCAATAACAATAACTTTCATACCTTATTTGACTCGTTCGGGTGCGAAACGGGCAGGGATTGTTGTCTACCCAGCAATTTAATACCTTTCTCTGAAAAATCAGTGTGTTTTTCCCCGTTTATTTTACATTTTTAACATGAAATTATTGAAACGTATGATGAACGTACACCTAAACAAAGTTGACGTAAACAAAGCAAACTAATTCTAGTGACACGACAAAACTAATGATAGGATAAGTTTAACGGCTGGTTTAACGAAACGATAGCTATTCGATCGTTAGGAGGCACTATTGTGAGGTGGTGAAATTCAGCCTCATAGGTACATTTGATTGCTGAGTACCTAATGTAAAATTCGAAAGTGATCGTTAAGAATGCTAACAGTTTTTTCAGATACCTGATTATTACTCCATATAGCCATTATCCTCTCTTGTAGGGAAAAAAGGTGAAAAAGTGAAAATGATGAGTGATATTACGGTGATATTTCCCTCCCTAGCAACTCTTTATTACCGTTATCACATTTCGGGTGATTCGCGCGAATCCGAACCCATGAGCTGACAACAACAAAGGGGTTCCATCTTTCATTTTAATTGGGTAATGTGTCCCGCAAGAGCATTTGCCCCCTCCTATCAGATTCCATGTGTAGAGGGGGAAAAAGGTGACTTTAAGGGGGGTTCCCCCCCCCCCTATGGGGGGAACCTGTGGGGTTTTCTTCTCAAAGCGAACTATGCTATATGCTGATTTTATACTCTTGCAACTCTCAAGCAATCTTGGGCATGGTTACCTCAGTGGGGACCGTTCAAAGTGCTGGTTAGACCCCCTCTGCAAAGTATATTTGATTTTCAGGGCGTCTACGCAGATGTGTTTGTGCACGTTCTTTCCTCCACATTTTATGAGGATATTTAAATGTCATAAATTAAGAGGCTATTCGGTTAATTTCGGACAATTTCTTGGCTCACTTGATCGTAAAATCACAACAAAGCCCCTTAAGAGGACGCTATACCTGACGGTGCATTTTTTTCTGCCCATAAGATTAACATTGCGAGCGGCGATTCATTTTCAAGGTTTACCCTTCGTTGGAAAGACACAAAATTTTGCCTGTACCTAACAATGTTCTAGGTCGTGTTCAAAGTAGATTTCCCAATTTCTCACTGGTTTCTTTCATTGCAACTGTTTTGTAAATGCTAGCATCGCAAACCTCAAGAAAAGTGCTGTATCTCGAAAACCAGTAGAAAAATGGGAAATCTGCTTCGAACACTCCCTAGAACATTGTCAGGGCTAGGTACAGGCAAAATTTTGTGTCTTTCCAACCAAGGGTAAACCTTGAAAATGAATCGCCGCTCGCAATGTTAATCTTATGGGCGGCAAAAAATGCACCGTCAGGTATAGCGGACCCTTAAAATCCAATATAGCTAACGCTATTTACAGGATTGTGAAAGGCACCAACTTTTCCTATCGGAAGGATAAAGCTACAATTTGTGCTTTTATGAGACACTATTGTACACTTTAGGAACTAGATAAATCCACACAAATCCCTTCATAAAACAAACGGTGATATAACAGAAAAGAGGTTCTTCTTGCGTGAAAAATTTTCCACTAACTGAAAAACAAATTTCCCGGCTGTTTCGCCCCCGGAGACAGCCATATGCCTAAAATTTACATCCTACATCACATATTAAATGATGTATCACTTTGTCTCTTATCTTAAATTCTTTTACAAATTTTTTCGTGGAAAACTTTTGCTGTTTGTCAAACACAGCGTATAGTGGGTTCTTGAGACCCTGCTTATCCAATATTATTTTAAGTTTTTACTTTCGCGCAAATCAATACGGCGAGAAAGTATTTTTTTCATAGAAAGTTTTCTTCAGCAGAAAAATGGATGTTCTATTGTATTTTCTGTTGGTTTGTTCATATGCCCGTACGTACGTCAAGTGCCCTAGGGCCTACACCATTTAAACAATTTTGTTGAAATTTGGGTCGCACATGTCGAAAATCTCAGTTCGGGTAATTTTTTAAGGAATTTTCAATAACTCAAAAATTGAGACAGTTATTGCCGAAAATTCAAGGTTTACAGTAGTTAATTATAAACTATAGTTTTGAAGCCTACACCCTATAGTCCAAGTCAGGCTGGGAGAGTACCGATTAGTCATAATTTCTTGAAGATTTTCAGTTGACGCCGATCCGGATTTGGGTTCCATATCCTACCATACGCTAAAAATGCCAATTCGACCCTGAGCAGATATTTCCCTGCTCAAAAAGGAGTTTTGATCAGAACTAGATTTGCAAGAAATTATGACTTATCGGTATGCTCCCAGCCTGACTTGGACTATACCTACCCGTTGGTACTATTAGCCTCAAATCTCCAACGAAAAAAAAAGTTTTTGAATAAACCTGGTGATTTCGAAAAATGAAAAAAGTTTTCCGCTGGCTGGTATAGGAGTATAGTTGAAAGTAGTTATTTTGTGAATGGTGTTGGGTTGTTGTTGAGTCCAAAGCTGTCAGCGACAGGTTGGCTGTAAGCGTCCACTTCCCCACCTTCCCCTCCGCCCAACCTTTGTTTACGTTCGCGACAATGTGTTTGTCAGTTGCTCATTTCAGTGATTGTTTACGTTTCAGTGCTGTGGAAAACACTGACTTGTTGACAGCATTAACTGAGGTTTCAATCAATTTTATAAAGTTCAGGTAGGTATGGGGTGGATGAAATACTCTGAGAGGTGCCTATAGGACCTAGGATGGCTGTCGGACACGCCCCCCCCCCCCCCTCAAAATAATAATAATTTCCTAAACATAGTTCATCCCTATGTAATCGACATGGATCGTCAGTTTGTCGCGAAATAATTAAAGCCGAACACTATTTGTTCACGTTTTTTCTACACACTTTATGAGGGAACTGTTGGATATTTAAATGATCTGAAATATAATATGCCTTTTTAATGGCCGAAATTAACAGGCTGTTTTTTGATTTTACGATCGAGTGATTTTTGTCAACAAAATATTTGTCCGAAATTAACCGCAAAAACCGTTGTCTTGCAACGTCATAGCAATTTTTTTTTTTATTCAAGGCAGGATTAGAAAATTCCGCCTCTAGCAGTGTGCGAGGGGGTAACCACTCCAGAGATTGCTTGAGAATACATGAAGATTTCCTGAGATTCTCAACGAGATTCGTGGAAAGATGCACTACTCCAGAAATTTCCAAGATTCCCTGAGATTTTCAACGAGATTCCCAACGAGATTCCTGGAGTGGTTGACCCCTTGGCAGTGTGGGAAATTTCTAGAAGGTACAACATGCTACCGTAACAAAATCACTCACAACGCAATAGGGGATCATACACTGCACTTTGAAAGTTTCAAGTAGTTCGGGGCGTGTTCATGTCAGCAGTTTAACACGTTCGAGCATTCAGACCTCCACAAGGAAAGGCGCTAGAACAAGGTTCTTCGTGAAAACTTGTTCTCCGATTCTTTTCTAATTGCTTTAGCTGCTGATTGGGGAAGAAAGTAGGTCAGCTAGTCGAGTGAGACGGCGGGAAACACTGAGAGAATTGGCACCCTTCAATATTTTCCTGCAAACTCCAGTTTGATTCACTTCGCTGGCAGACTTCATTTCCTGCGATAATTTACAGCTCTTGGGAGGAAGTACACAAATTTATTATTTATTTTCAGAAAGTAGTCTTAAGAGCGCCTCAGTCTAAGTGGGACTGTTAGGCTGGATTTAGCTAATTTCGGAATGGAACGTACCCGAATTTTTTTCTGTAAGTTAAACAAGGTTGCCATGCGTTGCTAAGGTAAATAAAGTCGGAATTTTGTTTCCCTAGCAACCCATGGCAACCTTGTTTAACTTACAGAAAAAAATTCGGGTAAATTCCATTCCGAAATTAGCTAAATCCAGCCTAAGAGTCTCGGACTTTATTTAGGATTCAAAAAATGTGACTGAGTTGGAAAAAAATCCAAAGCCAACCCGAAAAAGGATGATTTTTGATCCCAACAAATCCAAAATTGTAGTCATCATACAAGTACTTATACCTACATAAATTTCTCACCAATATAATACCTTCTTTAAAAATTATTTTTCAATACTTTGAGAAAGTAGGTCTCTCCTCTTTTTTGCTTTAGTGAAAGAAAGGGTGCTGAGCAGTTACTTAGAGGTACTATCCACAGCTGAAAAAAGTTAAAACCTTTTTAAATAAATAAAAAGCGTAAAGTTACCCCATTTTCAGCAATTACCATCCGACAAGACTCAGTCAGCATTCATGAAAAGAACAGCAAGTGGCGGCTATCTCTTTATTTTCAACTTTTTTTCTTGGCGTTCTTTGCCAAATGGTATAGGGAGCGCAATGTTCATAACCTGAAGCCTGTGCCAAGCGGGAGGTCTGCATGGCCTCATTCGCCATTATACCGCCAAGTGCATCCTCTCCGTAGTTTATGGGTCTATTCAGACACCACTGCTGCCTCCATAAGCTCAGTGTAGGACTTAACGAATTGAATGCGTGGGGTTGTGCTCTGCGAGACTCGCTTTTCCGGAGCTTGGTAATCATTGTGAACTATAGCTAGACTTTACTGGGGTTAACTCGCGACCTCCGGTTAAATATTTAGCATTCAAATGTTCGTCCATTTTAGATAAAAGTATGTTTATGCTTTCAGTTTTGTATATTGTGCCCGAAAGGAAATGGGGGACCGAGAAAGTTACATTTATTTTGTTTTTTATTTCCCGCGTGAATTCGATAATTTTTATCGATAATATGAATTTCGATATCAGTAAACACCTCTGATGATCATCATCATTACCTCTCCTTGATAGAAGGTCTAGTGCAAAAATTCTGACAGAAGAAAACTTGAATGGCCTAAGTTCGAGTTCCGGCACTGGCCTTTTCCCACTTTTGGCTACTTTCGGAATAGTAGGCCCTAGTCAATGTCTCTAGGATCGATGAAATATTCCTGAGTTACGGCTACCAAATCTGAGACCAAATCCAAACTACATTCTTAAGGAAGTATAGGCGAAGCCGAAAGTTAGAAAAGCAGTTGGCCGACAGAGATAATTCTACGAGTTTGAGAAATCGGACACTAGAAAGTGCAATAAATCTGCTCAGTACTAGATAGAATGAAGCAGATAATATTTTGCTGTAGTTTAATTAAACAATTAAACATTATAATTCAATTCACGTGGGAGAGATAAATTTTTTCCCAGTTCCAAAAAGGTTGACACAGTTTCACGAAGCGGACCTTCCTCATTTGTGCATGCACCCAGGCTGGGCAGTCAGCCTGAAATTTTGGTCTCAGTCGGCTGCACACGGACAATGTGAAAAAGTTACCCCTCGCATTCCCCACACAAAACCACCCTTTTGGGGGGGGAGGGGGTGGTCTCAGGGAGTCGCCCTAGCTGTCACAGCCAGTTTTACCCCTTTCTGGCCAAGAGATCACACTCGTTCGTTTCGTCAAGTAGGTATAACCCTCGTTGTTCATGGAAGGGTAATGATTTTCTTTTTGGAGTTAGGTCAGTTTCAGTATTTTCAGTCCGCCTTAGCATCCCAACCGTAAAGATAGCTACGGGATACTTTTCAAAAAATTTCAGACCACTTACTCCGACAAACACCCTTAGAAAGTCTAAAAGGAACGAAAGTAAAAAAAAAATTGAAAAAAATTTTCATTAGACCTGAAATAATTTTAAGAGGCCTCTAGCAGGCTTGGAAACTCAACAGCCGGAAGTCTACTCCAACAGTGCCGGCACTTTGATCTCCTATTACGGGGGATACGGGGGATACCTACAGGGTTTGCCGTCTTGCTCTCCTCCCTTTCCCCCTCAATTTCCTGTTTATTGAACTGAAGACAAGTATGTGTCTCAAGAGGTTCCTTATACTTTGACGACTAAGACAGGAGGGTAATGGGGTGTGATCGAATGTGGGTGCTTGGATACTCCTGGCCTACTTGAAAGGGAAATATTTTGCCTCGGAAGGGATGAAAGGATGAACCTCCCCGGGTTTTGAATACTCTGAATCCATAGAAAATGAGATGTTTTCAGAATTATCCTTCGAGATTCATTCATATTTCAGAATACACTTTTGGAATCTTCACGGAACAGACCTTGACCTCCTAGGATACTTGATCTCTCCGTTTTGGGCGAGAAAGCCTGGTTGGGCATAATACCACAGGCGTTTGGCCGAAGCCAAAGAGGAGTTGGCCGAAGCCATGCAGTTAACGGAAAAATATTTCTTACGCCGGGATTCGAACCCAGGCCTCTTAGGACACAAGTCACCCAATGACAAATAAAGGGTCCGACAACAGTCGCACTTAACTTTCTCGCCCAGAATGATTTTTTTTTTTGGGGGTTTTTTGAGATTTTTTTGCGGGCGTAATTTTTAAGCAATCGAAAATCGGTTGAAAAAGACCCACGAGCAACTATCTGAGATCACTCCTATCAAGTTTCATGGCTGTCATTCTATTACTGTAGTCCCAAATGCGTTCCGACCATTCAAAAACGTGGTTTCTCATTCTCAACTCATTTTCGACACTTTTTTGACTACAACGGCCGTAATTTTGAAGATAACAAAATTCTGTTCGACGACAGATGTTTAAGTTACATGGTTTTACACAAATTTACCAAATTTCATGACGATCGGTCAATAAATGTGAATGGCGCCGAAACGATCGAACTTTGGTCCAGAACGGCCGTAATTTTCAACCAATTCAATTTTAGTTGCAAATGATCTCGAAGCATCTATTTTTCAACACACATACCAATTTTCAGTGTTATAGATTGAAAAGTGGACCGTCGGCGCTTGTCTAACTAACCAAAAACACGATTTTTGAATTATTTTGGCGGTTTTTTGACAATAGCGGCCGCAATTTTTGACCAATCAAAAAATTCTTAAAAATGCCCCTCGGCAGTGATTTTAGACAGGTTCATACCAAATTTCATCAAAATCGGATGAACGGTATAGGCGCTAGAGCACTGCACGGACTAACGGACGGACAGACTTTTTCCAGAAACCACTTTTTTGGACTCAGGGGACCCCCAGGATCATGGGAAACCCAAAATCTCAATTTCGAAATTTTGCACGAAAACAATACTTTCTCGCCATATTATATGGCTAGCGAGAAAGTAAAAATCACAGATACACCTAGATGAAATAATTCCTTCAACATAAAATAATATTTATGTGAGAAATTCCTATTGACAATAACCGGGAGAATATGGAAGAGCAAAGCCCATATAATCCTCAGTGTGAACAAGACAGCACGATCCTTTGATCAAAGGATCAAAGGTCTGAGCGTTTGATCAAAGGTTTGATCAATTCCTGCATTCATGCATGACAACGAGACGCTCGATGATGCCTCAGGGATAGGGAAATCCCGCATGTAATCCTTTCTTAGATGGGGCGTGACGTCACGCCTTTCCCAGTACGCATTAACTGGTATACATAATATAGGAACATGATGCTGTTAGGTATTGGAGGCAACAAGACTAGCTCAAAACAACCCTCTTTGCTATAGGTACATACAATTGGGTTTTCAGCACATTTTTGTTGTTTTTGGATTCTATAGCACATCCAGCTCCATACTTAGTTTTTCTCCAACAAGTTCAAGTTAAAAATGGAAAATAAACGTGAAAGACACACTATTTTTTCGGGGGAAGAAGTTAAATAGTTAATAGACTACAACTCCTACCTGTTTCGCACCAAATGAACTGAAAGTATGGAAGTTCCCGATAGATCGCTAGAGAGCGGATACTCGAAAGCTAACGATAAGATAAGGGCGCTATCGTCAGGATGGTGAAAGACGGTAACTTTTCTTATCGAAAGGATAACGCTATAGCATCAACTATAGTGTACACTACAAAGTGGTGAAATCCAGCCTTAAATTGATACGAGCTGAGCAAGATGGTCTGACTGCTGAGCTTGTCTCCCTTCATATATCTATAGTACTGGACAACTTCAACATACCGAACTGTTGAAAAGAGTCAAGACCAGCCTATCTAAAACCCCAGGCACGGCTTTCAAAGGTTCCAACATGTGGAAACTATAGTAATTTGGTTAGTATTAACCCTCCTAAGGTCATCTAACTTCTACAGCTTCCTTCACATGACTCTTTCAAAAATTTTGACTAGCTACCTCCCTATATTTAATTCCTATTCAGAAAAGGTTTACCTTGGGAAACCGAAGCCCCAGATTATTAAGGCCTATTGTGTTACGGCCTCTGCCGAGCCATTTATATCATTTCCAGCTCTTCAAATACCTAACTTGTCTGTGTTTTTACTGGAAAATCTTGCGGGCTCCACAGCCGTGACTCGACTTTGGGACGTGGTTCTGGCCAAGTAACCCCCTAGTGTACCGAGTTACGAAAGATGGGACTCTGGCACTACACACGGAGATATTTTTAGTTTCCCCTTCAAATTAGGTTTTACTTCTTTGTTTCAGGTACCGGAATAACCAAAACCCACTCTATCCGACACCACCAAGCAGGGATCAAGGTGAAGAAGCCGGGAGCTGACACCGAGAGTAACGACATCAAGAACGGCGATTTGGATGCCATCCTGATGTCTTCCACACCAACGTCTCTCATGACAGAGATCGTGGCTGAGCCTCATCAGCAGGTGCAGCTGGACTGCGTGCTTCCACCCGAAGTCGCACCTATGCACTTCACTTTAGGTAAGCATAGAAGTAGTAGCAAAATCGAGTGATTTTTGTGGCTCTGAAATTTTTCAGTAGGCAGGGTACTAAGCTATGAAACAAGTGGACCCTGGATCTCCTCTCGTCTCGTCGAGATTTTATTTTATGACCGACCCAATCCTGTTGGGTCCATGACTTACACCGGCTGAGGGAAAATTCTACTGTCGCGCGTGACTCTAACCAAATCACACCCTTGCGTATGTATTCACGATAGGTCAGGTCTACATCAAACGGGCTGTAATGCCAATAGGAGTTCTTTTTAATCACATCTATGTTAGAATTGACAAATTTTACATTTTTACCCGAGGGGTTAACCACTCGTTGGGAATCATTGGAAATCTTTATGAAATCTCAGGGAATTTTGGAATTTTTGGAGTGGTTACCCCTTTGGGGTTCAGCTTTCTATGAATATCGTTGAGAATCTTTGGAAATCTTTATGGAATCTCAGTGGAATCTCAAGGAATCTCTGCAGTGGTTACCCCCTCGCAGTTACCTTTGAAGCATGTCAACCGCAAATACAAAACTTACCTTTACCTTGACATAAACAGCTTACCTTAGTGCACCAGAATTATTACATGGTATTTGGATCGGGAAAGCCCATCCGAGTGTATAGGTGCTTGAGCAGCGTAGCCATAGTAACCATTTGATTACCTTGTTATTTTAACCCCAGAACACGGTTGGTTGGATTAGTGGTGACTGCCGCCTCGCATGAATAGCGCAACACAAGCCTCCAATCGCTACTTGAAAGCAAAATCAGAGGTATTTCTATTCACAGCACTGCTTACTATGCCGTGTGTGCACGCGCCACCAACCCGTGCTCCGCATAAATTAGAAAAGAGGAAACTGTGTGATAAAGTTAAGCTGGCACATTTATTACAAGTCGAACTCCGCGTAATATATTCTCATACATCTCCGGTGGCTGTTTGTTCCGCACTTATAGCACTGTAGGCTTCAGGAAGTAAACAGAGCTTCCATGCTTTTAAATTTCTGTTTTGTTTCAAGTTAATTTCCATAACTGGAGCAATGTTTTGCCCTTTTAAGACCTGTGATAGAAGGAAAATAAATTAGTATACTGTGTAAACTAGGTATCGAGGGGTTAACCACTCGTTGGGAATCTCGTTGGAAATCTTTATAAAATCTCAGGGAATCTTGGCATTTTTTGGAGTGGTTACCCCTTCGGGGTTCATCTTTCTATGAGTATCGTTGGGAATCTTTGGAAATCTCTATGGAATATCAGGGAATCTCTCGCTAAGTATGCTCAACACCGACGCAGCGTGGCCCTACAGGGGTTGCAAGTCTATTTATTTTTAGCAAAAAATAGGTATCCACCTATACCGTCACATATTCCTCTATGTACACAGATTACACACTGAAAAAATCAGTGAGTATGTAATAGAAACTCGGGGGTTAACCACTCGTTGGGAATCTCGTTGGGAATCTTTGGAATCATGGGTTCAATCTCAATGAAATCTCAGGGAATCTTGGAATTTTTTGGAGTGGTTAACCCTTCGGGGTTCATCTTTCTATGAATATCGTTGGGAATCTTTGGAAATCTTTATGGAATCTCAAGGAATCTCTGGAGTGGTTACCCCCTCGAATAGAAATATTGGTTTGCACGCATCGCGCAAAGCCTGCAAAACCATGACTATGTAATTTTAAAGTATTTGTACATAAATATGTATTGTATTCCACTACCCCTGCAGAAACCATGATTATGTAATTTAATAGTGGGTGTACACGGCGATTACAATACACTTCCAAAAAAAAAAATTAAAAACATTATTACTGCTGATACGTCCCATCATGCCTAGTTAAGAGTTTACCATGTTAAATTTCACCGTTTTTCTCTTAACCGAGTATGGTGGGACGCACCCTTAGTCTTCACGGGACCCCTAGTTTGGGAATCACAGCTCTAAAGTATTTTCTTTTGGCTCAAAAGTGATTAGTCGCTGAAGATTTCCGATTTTATGAACTAATCAGACTATAGCTGATGCCAAGCTTCTTGACGCTAACCAACATAAAACAGTCAACGAGAAAAAACTGTACATTTCCATCTATAGGGCGGTAATTGGCACGGTTTAGAGGGGGGTGATTTGGGTTGGGGGGGGAGGGTGGAACGAGAGCTTGGCTCGGAGTCCAGTAGAATGGCTGTCGCTGTATTCAATAGCAAAACAGCATTAACGCAACCAGCTCCCAGCTCTTCTGCATCTGTTGCGCACTAAATTGTAAGCCACAGCCACTGCCCCATTGGACTGATTTAAAAAGTAAAGACCGTGCGGTTAACCACTCCAGGAATCTCGTTGAGAATCCCTGAAAGTCTTTAGAAATCTTCATGCAATCTCAAGCAATCTCTGGAGTGGTCATCCCTTCAGGTAGGTACCTACTTCCTTGGAAATATGAATAAAAAAATCCTCGGGGTTGTATATAATTTTAGCGGTACACACGGCCTTCAAAGTTTCCCCAAAGCACAAAAGGTAACAGCGCAGCGTAGAGAAACCAACAATATGAATGAAGTTACGAAATTCAGAACCAACTGTAAGAAACACCGACAATTACTCCATTTTGAGAATACAACACCTTCAAGCAATTTCATCATACTTAAATTACCGCGGAGAACCTGGTAAACTCTCACTCTCCTCAAGCATAGTTCACAATTCAGGTAAGATTTCCATATGCGCCACCACCCATGAAACGTTCAGCAAACTTCCGTGCTCCTGTCCTTGGAAGCTAAAGTACATCAGCATAAAGGGCGGTGGTGACAGTCATGCATATTCATCATTTTGAAAATCGGATACCTCATGCAGAAAAAGTTACAAATTCATCTGGCTGTCTTGTATGCAGATTCGTTGCTTTAATTTCTGAGTGCTCTGACAGCGCTCTGTCTATTCTACATCGGTGATTATGAATAATTATTTTTCTCGATATCGATTTTCTGAGGGTGTGCTACTGTGCTTCTGGAAGTTGTCAGAAGCTTTAACGAAAAACCAATTCGAAAATAGCAATGCAGTCATTCTCCCACTTCCAATCTCAATTTGTATAAGGGGGATTTTCCCCCATACTCATGTTTTTACTGTGGTAAAAATAGGCTTAAAAAAATGAAAGCACAGGGGGAAAAGTACATGAAAGACTAGAACTTCTTCTAGGACAGATACCTTAAATTCTATTTGATTCCGATTTGGAAGAGTAAAAAACACAACAATAAAACTATGGAAAATTATGGTCTTCTCCTCCCTGCTATATGGGTGTCTCACTATTCTTCTAGCCTTCTACGAACATATAGGAATCTGAAAAAATAACATTTAAAATAAAAGTAAGATCCAGCATTCTATTCTGGCGTAATGTCGAGAAACAGCTCCAATATCCGTCCGCATTAAAACCAGTCGAGATGCCATCGAAGATTTAAGAAATTCCAAACAAGAATTTGGGGCAAATACTAGGGATTTTTTCTCCTAGTTGGTATGAAAATAATATCAGTAAGTATGTCGTCTGAGGGCTGGGGGCATATGCATTCCTTCCTAAAACTTGTCGAAAAATCAGAAAATATATTGTTTTGTAATTTTTCAGGTGTGAGTTGGGTCCACAACGGTCAGCCGGTGGACTTGGTGGACCTAGGGACAGTAGACATGGGCCACAGGTACACCAAAGACCCGATCCACGGACAGTTGGTCATTTCCAATGTAAGGCTGGAGGACGATGGCTACTGGCAGTGCCAGTACCGGCCTGGCCCCGCTGACGTCCCTGCTACATCTGACCTTATCAAACTCACTGTCTTAGGTAAGTCTCAAATTTATTTGGCTGAAGCCTATTTAGAACTAGACAGTGGCCATATATAGAAAATATGCCAGGACAGCGGGATTTCAACCTTGAATCTCCATCACTAAAGTCCGCAGTTTCACAGTATTTCAATAATTGAAAGAGAATCAATTTCTAAAATAAATAGAAATGTACACATCAGTAACGAAAATAATTATTTCTATCGTAGTCTGCTCGCGGAATTTTACCGTAATAATTGAAAGGAAATCCTCGACGTGGTCTAACCAAATTCACGCAATTAATAATTTTAACAGAACAAAGATTGATAGTGGTAGAACAAGGGAGCAACGGCACCTTTTGGTAAAGTATAGCCACTCTGACCTGCCTGGCCCGAGGGCATTTTGCACTGTTCACTGTACTCGAAATGCCCTCGGGCCAGGCAGGTCAGAGTGGCGATACTATACCTATTATTATCAGAGATTTCTAAAACATCACGTAAGCAAAAAAAACTGAGTATCCTGTTTTGAATCTGTGTATAAAACATTCCTTACGAAAGGACTCGAACCCAGACTTCTCAGGACACATGTGGGTCCCCTTGACCACTCGGCTACAGAGGGCACTGCGGAGTAAGATATAGGGGAATTGTCCCTAACCTAACTGTACCTAACTACCTGTTAGTAATTTGTTGAATAATAATAAAGGGAGAAATTACTCCATACACATTGCTAAAGCTCTAGAGGCAGTCAAGCAAGTTCTCTCAATTGAACCCCCTACTCCCCCCCCCCCCCTCGCTTTCAACCCCCGCAAGACGCAAAATAAGCCTTCCGGAACTACAACTCCTACCGGCGACAACAATAGGCAATTATTAATCTAATTTTCCATTGGTTTGAACAGCTTTTAGTAAATAAGACGGTTCTTTTCATATAGACAACCGACGTCGCCATCCGAGGGGTTAACGTTGGGAATCATTGGAAATCTTTATGAAATCTCAGGGAATCTTGAAAATTTTTGGAGTGGTTACCCCTTCGGGGTTCATCTCTCTATAAATATCGTTGGGAATCTTTGAAAATCGTTCTGGAATCTCAGTGGAATCTCAAGGAATCTCTGGAGTGGTTACCCCCTCTTCGCATCCGTGGGTTTCTCGTTCGAATAGCACACTATGTTTAGTTTTTTAGAGCAGCCACTGCTATTGGCGGTCGTGCAATTACCAGTATTACCCCAAAACTACCTACCAGCCCATGACTTCTCTGTAGGGGGAAAGACAAAACATGCATGGGCCTGCTTGTCTTCTAGAAGAAAATAACACTGACTCAAAGTGAGAAAGAAGTAGTTGGGTCCCGATGTTAGGAAGAAGTTTTTTTTCTGTATCGAGGGTGAAAGTCTCAAGTCAGAGGCACCACGTGACACGCTGTTGGCTCCTCGTACTGTTGTTCGCTGGAAAGGTTTAGATCCGATAACCCGTCCGCTGAGAGTTCTCTGCATCCAGGCTTTTCCGATCACTGATATTCTTTTTTCTTTTTCAAAGATTTACAAGGGTGACTGTGATCTATACACTCTGGTTCTGCGTATTTTTAACATATAGGATTTTGTTATTTTTTCATGAAATTTGTAAGTTCTTCATCATTGATTAATCTCTAGCCAACATAATTATTAGCGGTCTCCATTGTCTAGTGGGAGAACACACTAAACTGGCGCAACTGAGGTCAGGGGTTCAAATACCGGTATCCGCAATTTTCTGATGGTAGCATGATTGTCACGACGACGATGACGATGTTCTCCCGGAAAGTTTGAATATTCCAAACGGCTAATTTTTCTTATGATCCTCAAAATGAAAAATCATCTTTTCTATAGATGCCCAGAACATCTAGGTATACAACAGTCACATAATCTATTACTTTGACAAAAAATTATTGAACGGCAGAAAAATTTCAGCCCAGCAGGAAACTCAGCCTGTATAGAATATGTAGATATTAGGCCGAAAGCGAACTTTTCATGCAAACCGAAAGTTGATTCAGCGAAACACGAAAACTTTTAATGACCACTGTTCTCAAACTGTGGATGGTAAGAAAAAAGATTTAACTTTTAGTTTATTTTGTAATAATTGTAATAATGGATTAGAAATAATTTTGCATAATTACTCTTCAATGCGTCACAGCGGAGACCATTCTTTCTTCGAGAACTTCAGAGTATTTTTTGGCGCCATTTGAGAAATTTTTCAAACTTATTTTATTTATTCACTTATTTTTCATACTGAAGGGCCACCATACATTCGCTATTTTTTTACGTTCCGATTTCAAACTTTGTGAGAAAACTATTGGATATTTAAATATTCTAAAATATAATATGTCTTTTTAACATCATTACTCATGAGGCTATGTTGTGATTTTACGATCGAGTGATTTTTGTCACAAAAAAAATTGTCCGAAATTAACCGATCGTGAAATCACAACACAGCCTCATGAGTAGTGGCGTTAAAAAGACATATTATATTTCAGAATATTTAAATATCCAATAGTTCTCTCACAAAGTTTGAAGTCCAAACGTAAAAAATAGAGAATTTATATTCAGCCTTAAGTGGAACTTATTGCGGATTGCTACCTAGGAAATTTCAGAGGATATGCAGACCACACTTAGGGCCATTTTCACCAAGAAAATTCAAATTAAGCTGATTTGAATCAGTTGCTATGGTAATCAACAAACTCGAGCCTCGCTATTGGTGTTGCTAGGGTAAAAATTGATTTTTATTTCAAATCAGCGTTGATATTTCTTGGTGAAAATGGCCCTTAGGGTCCGATTACACCTTACAATAAATATATGATCCTATTTTTATATGATCCTATTTTTTTAGCATCATAAAAATTTTAGAAAAACTGCAATACACTTGACAATAAAAATAGGATCATGTTTAGCAAAGACGCCAACTTGACATGGTAAAAAAATAGAATTTCGAAGATTTTTAGGGTCCTTTTTTGAACCGTTTTAGGTTAAATAATTTCTGCTATATTCTTTCAATTCATCGTTATAAGAAATTCGTACTCCTCCACATTTTCTATTAAAATACGGGTCATTTCCATTCCACTTACCTCAGCCGCCATTTTCAACCAAACAACAACAAACACACGCAGCATAGAGGAAGGTAGTTGCAGCAGTTATGATACAATTTGTACCGGCCGATACAAATTGTATCATAATTGACTCAATTCACTTTACACCTTACAATTTTTCTTGATCATATTTTTTTATGATCCTATTTGGATTGGAAATTGTAAGGTGTAATCGGGGGCTTAGTCAGCACTATTTTGGGCAAGCCCCTAGGTATAATAAAATACAAACTAAAACTCTGCTAAACTCTGTTGGAAAAGATGACACCACGAACCCAATTTTTTGGAGAGCCAGAGACCATAAATGTAAACCGTGTTACCATAATGCAAAAAAGCTATAGGCCAAAAGAATTAGTTTTAATCGAGAGGCGGTGTGCAATCAGAGTGCTGTGCTGGGAACGAGGTATGGAGTGTTCACAGGTCAAAAAGCAGCACTGAATTTTTTGCTCCCAAGCGCTCGTTTCCGCAGTCACGGTGACATGGGCTCTGTTAATTTGGCTGCGCCTCTACGGGGAAGCCCCGCTTTTACACCGGGATTCCCCTGAGTCCCTTGATTTTAAACCTGCGGATTTTCGGTAATATAATTTTCGGTTAGGTATGGTTATGACCTGGTTTTGCAAAATTGAGTGCTTTTATGGGAACATCAACGTCCGCCATTCGAGAGTTTACAAAGTAGGTACCTGTATCCCTATATTTACTCTCTACGACGAAAATCTCTTTATAACGAGCAATGCAATGCTCTAGAGCGAACTTTCTTTATAGCGACCAAATTTGCATTGTTCCCTGATGAGTTATAGAGAGAGATTATTGTAACTCCAATATTTATAATGCGTATACGTCCTACCTACCTCGGTATTAGCTGTAAAGTTCATAAAATATTTTTTAGGTGTTCGTAGAAGACAAAATTTTTTCATAACATAGTAACCTAGTAAAAGAAGAAAGGGTTCTTCCTAATTCAGCTCAGTTTTTTTTCCTTTTTCGCCTGTCCCTCGTCCCGAATTGTAAAGCCCTTAAATTACATTTGCGCGGCCGGACAATAGCCACATCTCTTGTCCCAGCCCGTGAATTTTCAATGCCTGGTCTTAATTGAACTTAACGGGGCAGAACGTTAACGTTAAGTGATGGAATGCGTTCCATAATTGAAAACATGGTGGATTAATTATTTTGTGAAATGACAGATAATTGGCTCAGGGAACATGGGACTAATATTTTGCCTAACGCGCTATAAATAATTCATGCAAAGTTAGACGATTTCCCGTAATTTCTCCCCAGCAGCCAGCCCAGATTTTCATTTAGGGGGAGCTTTGCATGGTTATTATTTATTTATACAATTTTCCCCTTTTAACTTTAATATGAAGAGAAATTGAACAAGTCTTACATGGTGTTAATCATTTTCGTATTTAAGGGCCACCATATATTTGCTATTTTGTGAGAAAACTATTGGATATTTTAATATTCTGAAATATAATATGTCTTTTTTACGTCATTTTTCATGAGGCTTTGTTGTGATTTTAGGATCGAGTGATTTTTGTCACAAAAAAAAATGTCCAAAATTAACCAATCGTAAAATCACAACATGGCCTCATGAGTAATGACGTTAAAAAGACATATTATATTTCAGAATATTTAAATATACAATAGTTTTCTCACAAACTGCGAGAACTATAGTCAAAGTCAGGCTGGGAGCATACCGATTAGTCATAATTTCTTCAAGATTTTCAGTTGACGCCGATCCGGATTTGGGTTCCATATCCTACCATACGCTAAAAATGCCAATCCGACCCTGAGCAGATATTTCCCTGATCAAGAAGAAGTTTTGATCAGCCCTAGATTTGCAAGAAATTATGGCTTATCGGTTTGCTCCCAGCCTGACTTGGACTATAGTTTCACAGGTCAACGGACATTCAGGCTAGGTCCTTCAATGTACTTGAAGTGAAGCAGTGTAAAAGTATTCTCGAAACAAAAGACATAATTCCCGCCAAAAACAACTTGTGCGAAATACTATTGAGACAGTTCAGGGTTTTCTTTCTCACAAAGATAAAACAGTTGACAGTGTTTTTGTCTTGTTTAGGCAGGGCTGGGGTTGAGCAGGAGGTGGGCAAGGTGCCAAAATCTGACCCGCCCGCCGGGACATCTCACAAATACCCTCCTTCCTGCCCTCTTTTTACCCTCGTCCGCTGTTGGAGTCAAGCCCGGCTTTCTCCACAATGTTCCCATTTTAAGCTCTTGCTGCCGAAATAATTGTTTCAGATGAATACGAATATTTACAACCCCTATTTACAACCCCAGTTGTCTTTTGTCTTACAGGAAATGTTAACAGTAACCGAGTTGTCTAGACAGTTGTCTTTGGAGGAGCCGGGTCATACCGGTTCGAGCCCGATCCTGGCGAAGTTTTTTTAAATTGGCCCCGTACCCTTCTGCTAGTAGCAGGCCCGTATCCAGAAAGTGGTCATGGGGTGGGGGGGGGTTGGGGTCATGGCGGGGGGGGGGGGGTTTCGCCTATATTTTTTTGCTTCACGTTGGCATTGCCATGTTAATATTCCGGTCATGGGGGGGGGGGGGGTTAACCCCCTAAACCCCCCCCCCCCCGTGGATACGGCTATGGCTAGTAGATACTACGGGAAATTCTACATAGTATCTACTATTGTAGTTACAGTTGAGTAGAAAGCTGAGTCTGATAGCCAGATACCGATGTTTATGTCTTCCAGTTAAATTCAAATTATTGCACGGTAAAAGCCAAATTTAACAGGAGTATAACCGTTAACCGAGTATGGTGGGACGCACCCTTAATCCTCAATTTTTAACTAGAAATGATTATTGGTGTAATTTCTCGATGAAATGTAGGTAGGTAACCCATTCAAGAAATTAATTATTTATTTATTTTCTGCCTATAGATAGGATGTATTAGCATTGAATAAGCATGCAAGAGCAATTGCAATTACCAAGTTAACCTCCAACAAATTATAAAAATTTAACCGGAGGTTTATCCAGCTTAAACGTTACCGGTACGAACGGTAGAGGGACTCAATTAACTTTATAACGGCACATCTCCATCTAGTTTTGATGAAAAGCGGAAT
Source organism: Mesopsocus fuscifrons (assembly GCA_950004255.1). NCBI lineage: Eukaryota > Metazoa > Arthropoda > Insecta > Psocodea > Mesopsocidae > Mesopsocus > Mesopsocus fuscifrons. The sequence goes on from OX465376.1 coordinate 3,893,984, forward strand.
GAAATTTTCCAACAGTTGGTAAAATTGACAGTAAAATATGTTGATTTGGATGATAAATAGGGAAAATGAAAAGCTGGACATAAGCTGGACATGGCGTGTGTATTAACATATCTGCCGGATTGCAATGACACCAATCGGATTTGCCTCATTCGAGGCAATCATTTCATCAATTTACTACACATTTTTATTCAGGGGCTATTGTGTTGAATTGTTTCAAAATATGCGTTTTCAAATACACCCCACGTGTACATTTTGTGAAATTCCATTAAGGTTTCGTTTAACGACCCGGCCCAGCTTAGCTGGGTGGAGTTTTGTTGTATAGGCTTTCAAAATATCGAGTTTATTGTTTTTAAACGCTGATGAAACAGGCTCAGTGCTTTGTATTACGCTTCCATCATGCAATTTCTAAAATCAACAGTACAGTTCTCACTCTCTATAACGAACGCCTCTCTATAAAAAGCTAAGAGGAATAATAAATCTAAAGCCTCTGTACAGTACAGTCTCTCTCTGTATAAAGGTCATCAGGGCACCGTGTAAATTGTCTCGTTAAAGAGAGTAACATTGGGAGATAGGGTCTGTCAAGCGACTGTAGCAATTGCTCGTTATAGAGAGGTTTTCCTAAGAGTGTCGTTATAGAGAGTGGCAATTTGAAGTCACTTCCGACTAGTTCTTCTCAGCATTAAGTGCAGCAGCCTTCACGGGACGAATTAATTATCCAAAATTATTGCCATCAAATATTCCAAGTACAAAATATTTTAGGTAGAGTGCGTTATTTAAAAATTTTCACAGAGCGTTGACTGAAAACCCGAACGAAGGACTGATAAAAAATACTAAGTAATTCTCAGTTGAATCTGAGCTGAGAGAAGTCTGATCAACTTGTGACACAAACAAAAACAAAAGTTTGGGAGAAATTGCTGAGTGGTGAAACCGGAAACCGGAAATAGAAAGTTTCCAATATGATTTGAGAGTTGGCCAGGGGGTGAGGGGGGGAAGGGGGGGGGGGGGGGGGGTGGATAGATCTCATCAAGTGAAATCGCCACGTAATGGGCTACAATAGAGAGACTGCTTTCCTCTAAGTCAGATTAACACTTCTTCAAGTTTGACCTAAATCCCAACGTCTTCATTTCCTGTTTGGGGTTTCGCCTTTTTTTGTTTCAATGCTCTGATATTTTCCTCTTCTATCTCCTGAACAGGTAGCCTAGAAAGATCGGGAATTTTTGAGAGCCCAGCTCCGGTTCAATCCCTGGCATTACCAAAGTTTTTCTGATTGAACAATGAGGCTGTTGGACAGTACCAAATTTGGAGAATAAAGGACTTAGGCGGTGTTGTAGAACCCTACATTTGTTCCCAATGTCTTCTCCCTTCGTAGATATAGCTGGTTGAAAATTTTGATCCCGGTTTCATATAGTTGAGACAGGAGAATAGCTGTGTCCTTGTCAGATTTTGATGTATCGATATTTATAACGATATATCTTTAGTTGATGGTTCCTACAGTCAGCTTACAGTGAGAAGATACGAAGCTTAGCAGAAGTAGCCAAAGCTTACGTCACTTTCGGTATTTTCATCTCCTATACTACCAACCTAAAATCCGGCCACTTTAGAGTGTAATAACTTTATATTTAGTGGTCAGAATCTAAAATGCGATAATATAGAAACTAAGTCAGCCATCAGACTACATAATCCAATCACTGCCTGAGGTACAGATTTTTCCCCATTGTGCAAGGACTTTGTGCGCGCCCTTCGATCAATGCTTTCCTTTTTCTCCAAAAGAAATAACAACAAAATAGAACGAAGAGGAAGTTCAGGAACAGCAATTAAGGGAAATGAAATTAGAGACGAACAGAAAACAGAAAAAATAAAATTGCAGTTTTAACGAAGATGATCATTCCGCAGTTTCCAAGTTTTAGGTGGCTGTGGATTTGTGAGGTACGATCGGTGACAGAACGTCAATATCACAATTATAACTTTCCTCTACAGTCAGCTGCAGGTTAAGTTACTGCTAAGAAGCACATTGCTGACTACAGACTCTTCTGTAGTTATTCTACAACTTTTTGCTTCTTCGTTTCCTTATTGCTGACTATGATTGTGCTGAAATATTCCAGAGATAAAAACAGCTTGGTGCCATAAAACCTGCTTGACTAGATTGTGATCTAGTTGTTCTTATCTAATTTCTGGAAAAGTACGAGCACCTAAAATACTTCTAGAGAGAAAAAATTTAAATGCTTAGATACTGTTCACAGCCGCCCGCCCAGTCGCCACAAAGCGCCCGACAAGCTATAGAAGCAGGAATTGTATGGTTATAAACATGGCGCCCAACGTGGGGCTGTGCATAGAGGCGATCTAACTTGCCACCAATGAAGTAAAAAATGTGAGACCACTGGAGGACAAAAAATTCAGATCAATCTCAAATCTCCACTATCTTTTTGCGTCAATATTCAACCAGCTTTTTCTTTCTTTTCGCAGATCGCCCCCGGAATCCGTACCTCCTGATAGACGGCCGCCGGTTGGACCCCGGTAATCTGTTCATCCCCGTCAAAGAAAACACAGAACTGAGTGTCTCCTGTGTTGTTGAGGGGGGGAACCCCCCTCCCACCATCAAGTGGGACCTGATCCTGTCTCCTACGCTGGACCCGATGCTCTTCGGGGAGGAGCCTCCCGTCAAAACGCACCTCAACGTCACTCAAACCGCGACCAGTGACGCTGGCCATAACCGTGTGTTCGCCCACGCGCACACGCGAAGTGATGCGCGCGTTGAGAACGTACTGCGTAGCCACCACAATGGCACCGTGCTGTGCTTCGCGCACCACGCCACCCTACCGTCCGCACTCAATGCGTCCCTGCTTCTTGATGTCCAATGTGAGTACCAACCCTTTCGATACCGTAGATAGGGCAACGAGGGAGAAACTCGAAAAAACTCACGGACTGTTATCCCCCAGGTTGCTGACAAGCGAGGGGTTAACCACTCGTTGGGAATCATTGGAAATCTTTATGAAATCTCAGGGAATCTTGTAATTTTTTTGGAGTGGTTACCCCTTCGGGGTTCATCTTTCTACGAATTCGTTTGAAACCTTTATGGAATCTCAGGGGAATCTCAAGGAATCTCTGGAGTGGTTACCCCCTCGCTGACAAGTGTGAAAGTTACACAAAAAATAGGCACACCCCTTTCACCGTTCCTTCCACTACTAAAGCAAAAAAATTTAAAATCTTGAATTTCCTTTTTATTCCAGTTGTCCCTCAGTGATGTAAAAATGATTTATAGAGGTAAAAAACAACTGAGATTGTTCTCAAGCCTCTGAAGGACAGAAAGTATGAATAAATGTCTCAGAACAAACTTTAACTTTGCTTTCCAAGTGAGAGAAACGGCGATAGAGTATTTACAAAAAGAAGTCTGCGTATTTTGTCGCCTTCTACTGAAAAGGTGATTGTTGGTTGCATGGCGTACCAGGGTTCGATACTGCTGACCAAATAGAGTGACTTGGTGTGGGAGTGCTGAGTGTTGCTGAAAGTTGGGAGAGGGGCCTAAGTGCCCGGAGCGGGCAGGGGGTCACAAACAGCGTTCCAGAATCAGCAAGTCCCGCAAGTCATTAGTCGGGCAAGTTTCATATTATCCTGAGCATTAATAATTCATAGATTGGCTGCCGCTATGGTGAGACTCAAAGGCCCCATCAACTCAGCGATTCTTTTGTCACGGATTAAATGAAAAATGGAAATGAACTCACCGAGCTTCCGGTGTAATTTAAAAACAAAAAGAAAGTCTCAAAGAAAAGAGACTCAAATAATAAGTTATATTACTTTATTTCAGTACCCACCTTTTTGTAACTTAATTTTGGCATTAAAAGAAGAAAGACCTACTTTTCAGTTTTGTTTTGCTGAGAAAGCATCTGGCGGAAATGTACAAGTTTCCATTGTTTCCGGGGGAATGGCGTCTGTGCAAGTTGGAACACATATTTCACACACTTTCTTTGTTTCTTTCCTTTTGAAACTCCCGTTTCAATGGGAGAAGATATGGAGTAGATTGTGCAATCGCGCTCTTACTTATCTTGGGACAATAACGCCCTCCAGCGTCAAGTGGGAGTTTCGCCCATTCTTTAATTTCCCATGCATAGTTCTCCAACTAGTTCTGTTAAAGTACTTCTACGTATTTCTTATAATGGGATTCTTGAGAAGGCTTCCTTCTGTGTTCTGTTGTATTCTGCAGAAGGTCAAGGGAGACGTAAGGCAAACTACACTCCTTAGTTTCGGTGTGTCCCGAGGGGTTGGGAATCTCGTTGGAAATCTTTATGAAATCTCAGGGAATCTTGGAAATTTCTGGAGTAATTATTAACCCATCTTTCCATGAATCTTGTTGAGAATATCAGGAAATATTTGGAAATCTTCATGCAATCTCAAGCAATCTCTGGAGTGGTCAACCCCTCGGTGTGTTCCCTTACCCTGAACCCTTCTAGATACTCTAATTTTAACCAGCTATACACTGCTTATCCTAAACAATATTTTTCAAGACCTGCTTACAATACTGCGGAAACACCATGCATGGGTTCACTGTTTACATTTTTAGTTTATACGTCAGTATTGGGGAAAATGAGCCTGTAGCATGCACAACTACATGACGAAAAGACATGTCAGTTTTGGTTGAAAGGCTAATTCAACATAAAAATTTGAGGAATAATTTTCAAACTCTATCTGTACGAAGTAGAGCGAGTGAATCAGAATGATCAAGTGAGCTGACAAGTCTAGAAAAGCTCCAATGGGGAAGCAAGCTCGGAAAAAAGAAAAGTGACGTACATTTGTTGCCGCGTTTTCTACAAGTGGAACAACCGTCTGAAATATCTCGAGGGAAATGTGAAAAGTAAAAAATGATGAAATTATTTACGGTAGCGGCTTTGTTTAAAGTATTCCAGAGGACGGGAAATAAACTCGCTCATGAATGCAAAATGGTAAGAAAATAGGATTACACGCGTGATTTTTCATAGAGATGGAGAAAAAGCCGTCGGGCGGATTGCAGGTTTTCTGGTTTCGTGCCTTGAGTTTGAGTGGATCTAGCGGGAAGCAGTCGTGCGGAGGCAAGGCGCCTGCCAATATCACCATTTTGCTTTTTCGATATTTGTTACCATAATAATTGCGTAGAGACTCTTGGGAAATTTTGGAAGAAAGTCCTTGCCAAGTTAATCGAGTTTGTTCTTACTTCGGTTTTGATTTAATTCGGTACGGTAGGTGACAAAGGACCAAACCCTTTGGTTCGATTAAGGTGTCCCCAAAAAGCCGTACCTATATACTTTCATAAACAAGCTTCAGCAACAATCCTATACCAGACAAAAATAAAAATAAACACGAAAGACACGAAAGAGAAGTGGCTAATTTTTTCTTTTAAGTACAATGTAGGTACATAGTGCTCGTAGGTATTTGATCCAGCGGTTTATTGTAGTTATATTTCGTACCTAACTACCTGTGCTTTTAAAATGACTCGTCTGTGGGGAAAAAGAAGCAAAATGCCGAGATGAAGCCAGAGCTTTTATCCCAGGCAGTTGTAGAAAACGAAATTAGATTAACTTTTCATATATTTTGAATTTTCCCCATTTGCTCTTCCCCGAGCTTTCAACTCTCAAAGTTGCCATCTTAAGAGTTTTCCTTTACTGCAAAAGGTACATCAAAATTCTAAATTCAATTGTTGTTTTTCAAGCAAAGCCTCTCGAGCCCATGTGGCCAATCAATCTGACACAAGCCGCTTTTCTTTTTTAAAAGAGTTTGGGGGTAGTAGTTGGCCGAAACCGAAAAAGGGGGGGGGGGGGGGGAGTTAGTTTCTTGCTCATTAAGAAAATAAACCACTATTTGACTGGAAAATCAGTAACTATAAATATCTGCCTTTATAGGTGCATGTTGCATTTATATTTTCAACCACAATTTGAAGGTTATAATAATATGACGTCATAGAGTGTAGTCTCCTCTTAAAAAACATTGATGGTTGAGGTTCTGCTTCTCTTATCTATATTAGATTATTTTTAATTATTTTCCTTGACTGGTGTTGCGTAGCCTTATAGGAATTTTCTATAGAAAAATGCCGACGCAGGTACACCAATTTCTTATTAACTTCTTTCATTTCATCTGTTATATCAAGGCTATTAGCCCAAAACTGAACTAGGTATTTGTAAGAGAAAAAGGGGGAGATCTCAAAAATCTCTGGAAAACTGAGAAATTTGGGCAGGTATTTTGGTGACCCCTTTACTGAAGCTACCACTTGAGCCAAAATTTGGGGTATTCCCGACCAGGGGAAAAATTTAAAAAAAAAACTTCTCTCTCACAGAATATTACTTTGATGTTTGTCAGAAACAGGAACCAGGAGCAAACCTTAAAGTAAACTCCAAAGAAGAAGGTTCTAATTTCTAACATGGTGACATGTGCGGTAACATGGCAGCAACACTACAGTGCTTTTAACCTGCATGAAAAACAATGAGTGTTTGCATGTTTGCAATTCACTTTGTTTCGGTCAGTGAATGTTGTGTGTTATTTACTTCCACGCTATTCGCCTGAGCCCCAAACGACATGTTTACCCAGTGTTTGCCAACGTTTCAACCGGACAGTCCCTTCTAACCATTTTCTAATGCTTCTCCCCACATTTCTGTGTATTTTAAGTCCATCTGCAATAATTGATTGCTGGACAGAATTTGTTAGCAAACTACTTAGGCACCTTGTAATGTAATGAATAGATACGTTTTTTCTTTTTTTTTTAAGTTACACCCGTTTACGCAGTCATGTTTGTTGCCGTTTTTTTCTGCACACTTTATGAGGAAACTATTGGATATTTGATTTTACGATCGGTTTTTTGTTGATTAACCGATCGTGAAATCACATCAGCCTGTTCATTTCGCCCTTTAAAAAGACACATTAAATTTCAGAATAAATATCCAGTAGTTTATTCTCCTACAATGTGCAGGAAAAAACGTAAACAAACACGATTGTGTGGGCACCTATAGGTGCCCATACGACATACGTCATCACAACAGTTTTCATCAATCAGTCATTAGGGTCGGGAAAAAGAAGGGTTACCAGACAGATTTATTAGGGACTGAGCTTCAGCTTCACTGAGGTAGAGGTACTTGTAATCCGCAGGAGCTGGGGGAGTGCTGAAGGCAGGCTGCCATTTTCAATAACATTAGTCAGCGAGATCCAGGCAGTGAGCCAGTTACGTCATTAAACGCTCCTTACCGCCCAAAAACCTCTCTACAACGTCTGCCGCATAAATTAGCACGGTCGTTCCGCAACTTATGGGAAAATAATGATAAAAAAATTGAGACAGTCTTAAAAAAATATTTGTTGGATTCTTCCGACGCCAAGTGGTAACCAGTAAATTATGTTAAGTTTCTCTATCGATTTTGCATTAAAGTTAACGAATTCCTTGAGCCTTTCAACCTCCCTCCCCTCCGCTCTGCCTTCCGGTTTCTTTTTCGGTTTTATGCTAATTTGCGTCTTACTAGCTAGACTCCATTACTCCAGATTTTCTGCGAAATTTTACACCGAGTGAAGTGGAGACTGGATGAGTTTCTTTCCTCACTGGTGTACTCATCCTCTTGCAGTGTACTTACGCTACCGAGGGGTTAACCACTCTATGGGAAACTCGTTGGGAATCATTGGAAATTTTTATGAAATCTCAGGGAATCTTGGAATTTTTTGGAGTGATTACCTCTTCGTGGTTCATCTTTCTATGAATATCGTTGGGAATCTTTGGAAATATTTATGGAATCTCAGGGAATCTCAAGGAATCTCTGGATTGGTTACCCCCTCGTGCGCTACCTTCTATAGGCCGACCTACAGGGGGGATAGGAGAATCACGTAGGTAAAGGGAAGACTGACACTAACAACCCAAAAACGGTAAATTACTATATGGTACCTACTAGATTATTATTCGGTTGTCCTTGAGCGGTCTGAACATACTAAAACCAATAGGAAGAATTCGGTATACCTTCCTGCAGCCTCAACCGGAGAATTACCGTCTTTTCTGTATAATAAAGAACTCTGGTTCGAGGTCGAACCTTACTGTAGGCTCTGGTAACATAAAATTACAACCTGGGACTCAAGAAAAAGTATGCAGATCTACCTATACCCGCCTCTCAAACTGTTTGTTATTCTGCTTTCAGATAGCCCGTCGTTCGCTATAAGTCGAGAGCCAGGATTTGGGTTCCCAATCAGAGAAGGCATTCCTGTCTCCCTCAAGTGTGACGTAGACTCCAACCCACCCTCTAGCCCGGTCTGGCAGAAAGGTAAGAAAATTATACACTACCTGCTATGGTAAGGTTATGTAATATATTCAGATGAATATGCAAAATGAATATGCACGTGTATATGCACACGAATATGCACGTGTATATGCAAATGAATATGCACGTGTATATGCACATGAATATGCGCGTGTATATGCACATGAATATGCACGTGTATAATGTACATGAATATACACGTGTATATGCAAATGCAAATGCGCGTGTATATTATACGTCCAAATCCACGTGTAAACTGCAGGTACCAATCCACGTGAACGTATAATCATATGATGTGTGTGTGATGTGTGTGATGGTAATAGTACACTGGTGTCATTGTGTTTTGTAAAATACCTGTATCTGTACCTTGTTCTTGTTCCCATCACCAAGTTTCACTGTACCGAAACATATTGTGGCTTGGGTGAAAGAGCATACTCTTCATTACGACCAGTGGCGTAACTAAGCATTTTTGAAGGGGGGGCGGCTTCGCCTCACCGGGCCCCCCCACCCCACCGGGCCCCCCACCCCACCCCTGCAATATATATCTTTTTTTCGTCCAGTTGCCTTGGCTAGACCTCTTTGACGTCCCTTTCAGGCGCCCCACCCCAAAAACAATAACAAGTAACTGAGTGAGCGAAGCGAGCGAGAAAAAATTTTGAGATCTAAATAGTTAGCTGAGATAAATCGTTTATTTATTTATGCACTTGCCTTTTCTAAACCGTGGCAACCGCTTATGGCGGGCCGCCCTGACCCCCGAAAAGGAAACCAGTAATCGAGCGAGCGAAGCGAGCGAGAAGAAAATTTGAGATCCAAATAGTTAGCAGGGATAAAACGTTTATTTATTTATTCATTTGCCTTTTATAAACCGTGCCAACCGCTTACGGCTGGCCGCCCTGAACCCCGACAAAGGAAGACAGTAGAATCGAATGGCGAGCTAAGCGAGCGTAAGGAAAATTTTATCAAAACAGCTAGGAAAATATGACTTCTTGTTTTAAATCTAACATAGGAGCCTTCGGGCCCACAGGCCCCGGCCCCCTCGGGCCCCCGGCACTCTGAGCCCCCCGGCCGCCTGGGGCTCCTCCGGGCCCCCCGGGCCCCCGGGCCCGGGGCGGACCGCCCCCCCCCCCCCCCGCCCCCCTTAAATTACGCTACAGATTACGACGCACGGTTCTATAAACATATTTATTTTACCAACTCAAAAAAGGAATAATACAAAAATATCCCTTCAACTTGAATTTTTATGGTGGGAAAAGTTGTCAGCACTTCACTCATTTAAGCAACTTTACTTTAAAAGGCAAGAAATGTTGCTTTGGCGGACTTCTCTTTTAAAGGATTTCCGGTAAAAAAAAGTTTTCTGGCAAGCCTGGAGAGAGCGCGGGGTCATCCTATGGTCCTTACATTTCAGAGGTTCTCTCACTCATCTTTTGATGCTGACCATGTATTGGAGTACCTGAAAGCAAACAGTCTGATTGGTCAGAGACTAGCTTGATTTTTGACGTCGTTCACTTTCCGCTTCACACTTTAAAACACCAGCTTCAGAGCCATAGAAGTTTTAGGTGGGTTCCGAACCACCACGCCTCGACGTACATATCAGTGGTGACTGCTGATTAGAAACTTTATCAGGGTTGAAACGAAACCCAGCTCTAAATGTTCCTTGTAAAGATAACCTCGAGAACTAGCAGACCTTAGCGCTGCCTTCACGCATTGGATTGGTCTCTTCTAATCAAAGTTGAGCAAGTAGGAATAGGAGAAGTTTCGCAATGACCGCATCTCAATGGTTTCTGCGGAACTTTGATTCAGTTTCTAACATGAGAACAACGCTCTAATAGCTTTGCCTTGTTCAGGCCAAATAGCTAGATCTGTTTCCACCATTCGGAAATACAATTGGTGGTTAAAACCCCACAATTACCTTCACAAGAAGGAAACAAAAAACTTGTAAGAAATTAGCCGATCGTAAAATCACAATACAGTCCATTATTTAAAAAAGACATATTATATTTCAGAGAATTTAAATATCCAATAGTTTCCTCATAAAGTGCGTAGAAAAATACGTAAACAAAGACTGCAAAGGTTCTACAGAGGGAAGGCACTAAAACTTTTCTATCTTTTGTGTCTTTACATACCGATCTACTTGTATAAACTTAATACGTCCCTTCGACCCCTCGTGAAAATAAAAAGAAATTTTGTAGCTCTGAAAAGGATCGAACCAGCAGCGATGGGTTGAGCTTAACCAGAACCTTTTTGAGATGGAAAAAAGGGGGAGTCTGATTTATTTTTTACGACACACGTTTTTAACAGAACTTACAGACCGGAGGACCCTTCCGCTTCCGGTTGGGAACCGTATATCACGACCTTCATTCGGAGCCTGTACAGACCTCGGCAGCACCCTAACACTGAAAACCCTGCTCAGCCATGGGCGTTGGAAAAGCTTGGAAAATAGGAGCATTGAAAGTATTTTCCGAGGGGGTAACCACTCCAGAGATTCCTTGACATTCCCTGAGATTCCATAAAGATTTTTAAAGATTCCCAACGATAATCATAGAAAGATGAACCCCGAAGGGGTAACCACTTCAAAAAATTCCAAGGTTCCAATGATTTCCAACGAGACTCCCAACGAGTGGTTAACCCCTCGGTATTTTCAGTAAAGAGAAGGTTCAAACCTTCACCTAGAAGGGCACCAGAAGGGATAAGTGGGATAAAAGGTTCTACTTCCATACTTACCTCTGAACACGGCTTTATTAAGTCAGAATTACGCCCGTCAGTGAAATTTTTCCCTAGGCAATGAAGGCTAGGTAACCACTAGGGCTGGGTTTGGTAGGCCCACAACTGGGCAAGATTCACAAATCGGGACTAAGGTCGAGTTTAGTAATTTTAGAATTTTTTTACCCGAAGTTTTTACTTGTAAATTAAACGTGGGTGCCACATTGGCTCTATGAATTCCAGCCGGAATTTTATTTCCCTAGCAACGCACGGCAACCATGTTTCACTTACAGGTAAACGTTTTTGGTTAAAAAATTCCAAAATAACTACAACCAGTTTATTAAGGATAAATATCCATTAGATATTTTTTTGACGTTTGGACTTCAAACTTTGTCAGAGAACTATTGGATATTTAAATATTCTGAAATATCATAGGTATGTCTTTTTAACGTCACTACTCATGAGGCTATGTTGTGATTTCACGATCGGTTAATTTTGGACAATTTTTTGGTGACAAAAATCACTCCATCGTATAAAATCACAACACAGTCTCATGAGTAATGACGTTAAAAAGACATATTATATTTTAGAATATTTAAATATCCAATAGTTTTCTCACAAATTTGAAGTCCTAACGTAAAAAAATAGCGAATGTATATTCAGCCTTAAGGGGAACTGTTTGTCTCCCTCAAAGGGGAGAACCTCATCCACTACGCCTATGAGTCCCAAGGTCATTCAAATTACGGAAACCACTCAACAACTTTCCCTCCATAGCCCATGTTTCAGTTTCTTTTTTTTTTTGAGAACTGCTTTTAACTTTGGGGCTTCGTGTGCAAATTTCATTACTCAAATAAATTTGCTCTCCTTATTTTTACAACTTTCCTGTATTTAAGAATGAAGAGTTAAAATAATTTATTTTACGTCTATTTCAGAAAGTTTTTGAATTTCAGTTGTTTCATTTTTCTCCCAAAAAGGAGGGGAATTAATGTTATTTATGGTTTTATCCACAATAGAGATATCAAGAGGAAAATAAAATTACACAAACGAACCTTTCTTTGATGAAAGAGAAAGATTCACGAAGGTACCCTTGATCTCAATTTCAAAATTTATTTTAAAATGGCTATCACCTCTTTTCATCAAATGCAGTTTTGAGATAAAAGGTTTCGTCTGAGATATGAATGAGAAACATATTGAAATAAAATATGTAGATACTTATCTTTGTCTAGGATTCTTTATGTAATATTCTCAGCTATTTTATCCACATTCACAAAATTCCACGTTTCTTTATGATCATTGAAAAATATTTCCTCCCAAGTCAAATTCATTCGTCGGAAATTTTTCTTAAAAAGTTTTAATAAAAGGAAATTTATTACTTTTTGAAACGGGACTGAATAGCTCGCATCTGTGTAAGCTGCCCCCTTTTCTCCCGTCTTCTCCTCCTTCTCCTACCCTCCTCCACCAAATTATTCCCCAAATCCAAGAATATAGGTACAAAATGGTCTGCTTCCATCGGGATTCATGCGGTAGGTAAACTTTTTCCTAGTTCTTCAGGAAGACTCAAAGAAAAAATAAGTCTTCCTTTTTTGCAGATGACGGACCTCCTCCTGTCGCTCAGTCTGGTGACGGCTACCTCAACTTCTCAGCCATCAAGCGCGATGACAGCGGATGGTACAAATGCACCAGTCATCACGTCCTGGGTGACTTCTCTTCTATTGGGTACTTCCTCAACGTTAGATGTAAGTTCTAAGTACTTCATGAACTTGAATCGTGATGGAACTTACTTTAGGCTGAAGTACCATTTGACTTCATGATGATTTGACTGATGAATTTTAAAAACCACTATCACTAATCGTGATGTGATAAGTCAGAGATTTTATAGTGGCTCGTCGTGTACACCCACTCTTAAATCACATAATCACAAATATGCAGGGGTTAAGTCTAAATCAGGTTCATAAGCAGTAGGGAATTTTTTAACAAATTCAAATCAAAATCCTGTAACTTTAGCTCAGTGGGATCACAGCCATAAACGTGACAGATTCCATTGTATGGCGCTTAAAAAGCAAGTTAGGTAAGGGGCAACGGTAGAAATAATTTGTTTAGAAATGCAGGCAGAGCAACACACGGCGCCTCTCCCTCCTATCTGAGAAACTACTCCAAAATGCAGTCATTCTAAAAGGGTAAAGGCAACAGCAACCTTTTTTAAAGATTCATTTTAGATAAGCCAAGTATTAGATGGCTTATCTTGCAAAATGTGGCTTTTTCTCCAAACACTTTTGTTTTTATTCCAAGACGGAACCTTTCGCTCCCAGGTTTTTTCACTATTCCAAAGAATCTTTGTTTCAGGTTTCATTCCTATACTTTCCTATTGTCTTCGCTAATATACCAGCAGGTATAATAGGCAAACAATGTGGGTGATACTTCTTTCTCTTTTTCATTTCCTGGAGTTGTGTAGAGCTGACGGTCTGGCAGTTACTCTACCCTTTTCTCCAGTTTTCTCTCAAGATTTCTTTGACAACGTCTGTTCCTTATATCCCATGCTTACATTTAAATTCAGTGTTGCGTCTCTCCCTAGTTTGAAGTTTTATATCCAAGTTGTGTGCATACCAACATGTAGATTCTTCGTATGCGACTGACATTCTCTCAACATGTTTTCTTCATTTTATATAAAAGGGTGAATTTATTTGGAAAGAGATCAGTAAATAAATAATGTGTAGCAGAGAGAAAGGCGTAAGGTCATTCTGTCAACGATATTATGTGTTACAATTTTTTTTTTGAAATTAACAAAGTCTATCGGACTCTCCAGATTTACAAGAAATAACTCCAAATTAACTCAGAACGTTCAGAGACCCTCATGCTTATGTGTACCAGTGGCCGTTAAGATAAAGATTACATTAACCGCCAGTTAAACATTTAATAGCTGGAAGTAGTCAAAAAGATATCACTAATGATATATCGTAGTTTCACAATTCAAAATTACAATAGGTTATATATTTTGTAATTTTTGAAAAGGTCATTTCTCTGATTACTTTCAAGGAACCATAAGAGCCATAGTTAACGTACCCTTCACGATCACGAATTTATTGGGCCGTCACTAACACCATCTTTCAAATTTCCTAGGCTCCTTTTCCGCCGATCCTCTCAAACCTTCACTCACCTGTAACATTTCGATGAAAAAACTGTCCAAGAAAATCCCTTTAAGCCTCGTCCGTCACACTTTCATCTAAGTTATTTTATCTCTTGTTTTCAGATGACCCGGTGGTCGAAGTTACCGCAGCCCCCGCTGACACTGCGCCCACGGGGCGGCAGGTGGAGGTGGCACTCGGTGGTGCTGTCCAGCTGCAGTGCCCCGAAGACACGCATGGCTGCTGGAGCCGTGTGGGTGGTGCTGGACGGCTGGAGCCTGTTGGTCCAGGACCAGGCCTCGCCCTGGAGGATATCTTGTACCAGGACGCGGGGGAGTACCGCTGTGTGTCTGGCAGGAGGGGATCATACGATAAGTGGAGAAGCGAGCTTAATGTCGACGTCACTGTCAAAGGTAAGATCTAATTAAAGGGTGTTAAAAGGATTTTGAAAGGGTCCGCCAACCATCCCTTGAAGGGAGGGTGAAAAGTTAACAGCTAACCATGAAAATGGAAAGGTAGAAGGACAGAAAATCTTCTAAAAGGCACCTAAAACAATAGCGATGACATGAAAACTGTTGAATAGAGATTTTAGCGCAACGTGCTGGGATCGCGAGTAAAGACCGAAGCGTCTTGTAAAACTGACTAGGGGATGAAGGAATCAGAGGACTAGGGGGGACAAGCTCTGCATCAAGAATTAGTTATCCATCGTGTTCACCTGGCATTCACGATAAGGACGTACAGTATTGCGTGGATTCCGAACCACCACCGTCTTGATATTAACTTCACTTGACGTTCTGAACATATCAGGGGTCAGAAAAAATTCAATAGTATCAGGATCGAACCGGTGTGACCCGGCTGACATGGGAATTTGCATTCCCCGTACTCGAACCCTTTCCAGATAAGTCATTAAGAAATAAGCAGTAACTGCATGCATGGAGAGAAGACCTTAGAGGTTTGGTTCTCTAATGTATAACTTTACCGATTATACCATGTCTTAAAGTGGTAATTTCTACTCTTGATTATCCCTTTGTGGGCCCCAAAAAGATTACGGCCCTTATGCAGATTAGCTAGCAGTAGTTCCATAACCTTATTTCCATTTCTATCTAAAACAACTGCTATATAGAACAGTTCGCAGAAGGCTCCCTGTCTTGGCCCCATGATGGTCTTCTCCCTTTCTCCCTGTCTTCATTTAACTTAAAACTTCTTATTTAAAAGTAATACTCCAGTTAAAAGCTTTACACTCGGGTAATGGAAAATTTTCAAGTTTGTTCTTTCGTTTGACTGCGAATATTCTGGAATTTTTATAACGGAACTTCATTTACTTCCTTTCGGCAAACTTGAGATTAACAAAAAGTTCTCAGACTTTTCGACTGGACTTAATTACTAACACAAAGCCTTGGATTGTTGGGGTTGGGGGGGGGGGGAGTTTTTCTTCTTATTGTCAGAATTATTTTTGTATTTATGGTTTTCGAAACCGAAATAAAAAGATACCTAATACGAGGGATCAAGTAGGGATCAATTTTGAATCAGCGTGGAGTCAGCAATCCTCAGTAGTAATTTTTTTTTAAAACCTTGTCTCTCATCTACTTCAGTTACTGGTGCTAAATCGGAAATTTCAATAGAAAATAATCGAGGAAAAAATAATAATTAGAATCACACGTTGGTAATAAATTTTCAGGGGTCACTCTCTGTAACGAGGACCTCTCTATAACGAGTAGAACGGAACGGTACCTTGACACCTCATATACACAATGTCACACTCTCTATAGCGAACTCTCTTTGTAGCGAGCGAATTCACATGGTTCCTTGGCGTTCGTTATAGAGACTACTGCGCCTAATTTCATTCATGCACACCAGATGTTATCCAGGAGACTCAGAATAAACCGGAAATGGTTAAAAATAAAAGTGAAACTATTGTAAAGCAGCAGGAATTTATTCCTTCCGCGACAAGCTACTTAGATCGTAGTCTGATGCCCCGACAGGAAATTGGAACAAAGTTCAGAGACCACGAAGAGACAAGCAACAGCATCAGACGCAAAATACAAGGAGCGATAAATTTCTCCCTGTCACTTTTCATGTTGGGATCAGATCGAAGAAAGTTGCGAGAAACTTACAGAAAGCAAAGGAGCAAGTTACCAAGACCGTGGAGTTAGTTACCGCCAACCCCATGGGCCCTGGTGACCTCCCCCGTTCTCACTGTCACCCTAATGAGAGGGCAAGTGTTTGAAAGTCAAATTCAAGTTTCGTGAAGTTCGAGAAAGGCTTTGTTGCGGTGGTACTGCTGACTTCTAGGTTTTTTTTGTTAGGAGATCGAACTTAAGGTCGACTACACGTACTTGGTTCGCAATGCTACGTACTTCAAGCCCTACTCCAAAGTTACAGGGCGAGTGAAAAGTGTTTATAGGGGGATGTAAACCTGAGACTCTTTGTCGTGAGGTAGTGTTGTATTTTTGCATGAAATGGAGTAATAAGCCCACAGGAGCGATTTTAAACCGTCAACTACCAGTCCATATGTTTTTTTGACAGATCGCGATAACACAACACTACCGCACGCGGAATATTTTTTTGTAACGTTTCGGACTAAAAAATGTATGATTTTATCGTCACATTTAGAAGAAAAGCTTGATAAATGTTTGTAATATTTACCGTAACCATGTTACATTTTGACTATTTTTATTTCACTTACGGAAGTGGGTAATTGCAACACCATTTCTCTACATTTTCTCCTGTAAAAGCTAAATATAGTGTCCTACTTTCACTCGTTCGTTTCGCGTTCAAATAGCACACTATGTTTAGCTTTTAGTGTAGACACAACCAATACGATATTGCAATTACCAGTCCCCGGCAGTACTAATATGTAAACATCTTCTTGCGTTACTAAGGTGAAGCTCTCGGTTACAGCCCTTTCTGTAACACCCCACTCCTGTGTCGTTGTACCTTTTATCACATTCCCTGTCTTTTACGAAATTCCCTATAGACCTTGTAAAGTCCAAAGACATGTACCTACCTACTTACGCCACTATACACTGAGTCAGCAATTTCCAATCTGAGAAGGTACCTACTTAAAATTTTCCCCTTCATCGGTTTATAGAAGAGCCCTAAACATCTATCTAAAGTAGGGGTTAACTGAGGTTTGCCAAACTGGCTGAAGTTTAGGCACATATCAGGCACACACGGCAGAGTTTCAGTTTAAGGCTGATATTTTTGCACCAGTGTCCCATAAAGCTAATGCATTAGAATAAAGAGATCACCGTCTTCCCAGTCGTCCGACGTACTGTGAGACGATTGAAAGATTTTTTTACGCAATTTTAATGATTGGGTGATTGATTTTCGCCATTTTCCATAGAAAAATGTTTGTTCCGCGTCTAGTTAGTTCATATCAACCGATGTTTTTCCTCCAGCAACGCGCCTTTGTTGCAGGCATCCTGAACCCATCCCACGTAAGGCCCATTCTAAGCGAAAACAGCACTAAAAGGTTCCGGCCATTTAATAAACTCGCATTTCAGCAAGTTTTGTTAGATACGTAATTTGAACTCGGGGCGAGTAATGAGTTAGAGAGATTCTATCTTCATTGCTCTCCCTCTCCCTCCCTCAATTCTTTCTTTCCCTCCGGCAGAAATGAAACATTTTGTTTCTTCTACGCCCACACGCATTGCCCTCAACATCAGACCAAATGACTTCATGTTCTATTTGCGACGAAATTGCTTGTGAGTTTCATAATTCACTTTGGTTGTGATGTGTTCAATTTATAGTTTGAAAGGGTCGTAATGGCTATAGAAGGGGGAGGGGGTTGTGGAAGGTTCTAGAACACAGTCAATAGGGTTCACCGAGGGGGTAACCACTCCAGAGATTTCCTGAGAATCCATATAAAGATGTCCAAAGATTCCCAACGATATTCGTAGAAAGATGAACCCCTTAGGGGTAACCACTCCAAAAAATTCCAAGATTTCCTGAGAATTCATAAAGATTTCCAATGATTCCCAACGAGATTCCCAACGAGTGATATCTGATAGGAAATGAACGTGTTGCAAAATCAAACTAATAACCTCGCTCAAAACGAAAATTTTCAAACGGCACATGGGGTAAATTCTTCGTTTGATGTGAGCCGAGGCATTGGGGGATCGTTCAATATTGGAACGAGGGGGGGGGGGGGGGGGGGGTGAAACAAAAACTGCAAATCCCCACCCCGCTCCAACGTTTTCCAATCTCGGACCCCCGACAAAATATTAATTGGAGGTCACCCATTGTTAACCTTACCACGTCACATTTAGAATGGGGGTCTCGCGGTGACGCCTTCAGCTGCAGTAAATGTCACCCTTTGCTAAATGATGCAGAGCCCCTTCGAGGCCACTTCGGCCCACCACAGATTACGTAGGGGCACCAGGGGCAATCGCGGACGCGAATCGAAATCGTCCTCCATCAGAATCGATTAGTAGGAGACTCTCTCGGGACTCTCCTTCTGCTCGACTAAATGTCATTCAAATTTATCGTTTTTCAGACCATTATTCATTCCTTTAGTGTTCCAGTTGTTTGGGAGTCTTTTTTCTACACTACTTGATCGATGTGTGGTGCTTTTATTCGAATGTCTTCTAAGCATGAGATACTTTTACCTGTAGGTACATATTCAAACTGGAAAAATTCTTTTTTTTCGCAAAAATCCACCGTAGGTTCCTGTGTTCATAGGTGCCTACAAATGGTTTTCCCAAACATTGAGATTTTCAGGTATTTTTTGGTACCATTATGTACTCCCAGTCCCTCCTAGCTTCTATTCAAGATTCCCCGAGGGGGTAACCACTCCAGAGATTGTATGAAAATTTCCAAAGATTTCCTGAGATTCTCAGCGAGAAAAGAAAAAAAAGAAAGATGCACCCCGAAGGGTTAACTACTCCAGAAATTTTCCAAGATTCCAGGAGTGGTTAACCCCTCAAGATTCCTCTAAAATGTCGAGGTGCGGCGCGGCTAGATGGACGACATTTTTAAGTTTCCCCGCACCCGTTTCTAATGCTCATCGCTTCATTCAAAGCCCCATCTCCAATGGAAACGTGACTTAAGCCCTAGCCCCCACCCTCATAACGAACTTACCCCTCGCGAGTTAGGTGCTCCAGATGAAATTTCACACCACTTCGCACACCAGCTCTGCTTTATATGCTTGCCCTCTACCTGCGAAAAAAAAAAAAAATGTTTAAACTCATTTTGCCTCAAATTTTTTTTAACAAGGCTGCTCTTTGTTGAAATTTTTTAATGTAGGAAAATGATGGAAGTTCTGAAGTATAAACTGCATTTTAAACGTGAGAAACTAGTAAAGGGGGACTATACATTCTCGACGAACTCCACCAAAACTACTGTGCGAAAGTAAATATTCGACAAAACGAATGTTTACGTATTAGTACTTCCAGGAGGTGTATTCCCTTTCTCGAACGCCAGCAAACCCACCCAACTAACACCTTCAAAATTTATTGTAAGAAGATAAGGCACACCATGATGCAATATACGGCGAACAGTTCTTCTTACAATAAATTTTGAAGGTGTTAGTTGGGTGGGTTTGCTGGCGTTCGAGAAAGGGAATACACCTGCAGAGAATGGTAATTGCAATATCGCCATTGGTTGTGTCTACTCTAAAAGCTACATAGTGTGATATTCGAGTGAGAAGGAGCGCAAGTAGGACTTCGGAGAATGACGTAGCATTTCAAAACAAGTACGTGTATTCCACCTTAAGTGATTTTCCGATTCGAGAGTATTTCATCCTGAAAAAGTTTGTCAAAATTTTCTTAGTAGAACTTAGTAAGAACAGTTTCAAAACGTCGACAAAGAGCATTTTGTGGACAGGCTTAAATGTTTACCAATAAAATGAAAACAAAATTAACGGGAAAATTGATGAGCGGGGATTGCAATGGGAAAAGCAGAAAACCAGGCTCCATGGATATTAATTACTCCTTTTGGTATTAATCACTATTATATTAATTAGCAGTGACAGCGTGGAATTATTCAGACATTAAGACACCCTCAAACTAAGTTACTTACTCACAGTAACACCGTCTTTAAGGCGAGTTGAAACTCAAACTGTTTCACATCCACTGTTTTGTCTTGTATGTATATCGAGGCGTTACCTAACCACTCCAGGAGGTGTATTCCCTTTCTCGAACGCCAGCAAACCCACTCAACTAACACCTTCAAAATTTATTGTAAGAAGATAAGGCACGCCATGATGCAATATACGGGGAACAGTTCTTCTTACAATAAATTTTGAAGGTGTTAGTTGGGTGGGTTTCCTGGCGCTCGAGAAAGGGAATACACCTCCTGGAGGTGTATTCCCTTTCTCGAACGCCAGCAAACCCACCCAACTAACACCTTCAAAATTTATTGTAAGAAGAACTGTTGACCGTATATTGCATCATGGCGTGCCTTATCATCTTACAATAAATTTTGAAGGTGTTAGTTGGGTGGGTTTTCTGGCGTTCGAGAAAGGGAATACACCTGCAGGAATCTCGTTGGGAATCTTAGGTAATCATTGGAAATCATTATGAAATCTCAGGGAATCTTGGAAATTTCTGGACCTTTCCACGAATCTCGTTGAGAATCTCAGGAAATCTTTTTAAATCTTCAGGCAATCTTAAGCAATCTCTGGAGTGGTTAACCCTTCGGGATGCATCTTTCCACGAATCTCGGTGAGAATCCCAGGAAATCTTTTTAAATCTTCAGGCAATCTCAAGCAATCTCTGGAGTGGTAACCCGTATATACAGAAGCTCTTAATTTGTCAGTTATCTTCCAGGGGGTTGGAGAAAATTATTAGAACATTCTATATTGATGTGGTCGAGAGAGGAACACTATATGAGCTGAGGCTATAAAAATAAAATTAATAGTAATTTTCTCCGTTTTTCCAATCAGGGTCAAAAGCATCGATAGCAGGCAGCAGATGTGTAGGTACTTTCCGACCCTGATCGCAAAAATCCGAACACACTTTTTTTTAACGATAAAAATTTAATATCCGTGGCTCTATCGCCCCAGCTCATATTGCCCAGACCATACATTTTTCAAGAATTGAAGTTAGTGAGGAGGGATAGAGATATATCAGACTGACTGATGAACTAAAAAATCGGGATTGAACTGAAAAATGAAATCGAATGAAAAATTCTTTCGAGGTAGAGTCGATACAAAATCAGTGCGATGAACTGAAAGAAGGAAATAAATGTGACATGATAAAGGAAATACCCCATCATTCCACAAATGGATCACAATCAAATCAATTTGGAATATTGGACACGGATCCATACCTTCTGCATGTTCCCTTTTTCCATTATACAAATTACGATACCTACCTGCCCGATAAGTGTATGGATGTACAATATGTATCACAGTAAACACATAGAGCAAACGAATTCACCTTCATTTTTGATTAAATGTGTTTCCCATAAAAATTAGACAAAACGTACCCGTCGATAAGTTAAGGGTCCGCTTAACCTGACGATACATTTTTTGCCGCCCATAAGATTAACATTGCGAGTGGCGATTCATTTTCAAGGTTTACCCTTGGTTGGAAAGACACAAAAGTTTGCCTATACCTAGCCCTAACAATGTTGTTATTTAATTTCCCAATTTTTTACTGGTTTTCGAGATACAGCACTTTTCTTGAGGTATGCGATGCTAGCATTTGCAAAACAGTTGCAATAAAGGAAACCAGTGAGAAATTGGGAAATCTGCTTCGATGACGACCTACAACATTGTTAGGGCTAGGTATAGGCAAAATTTCGTGTCTTTCCAACCAAGGGTAAACCTTGAAAATGAATCTCCGCTTACAATGTTAATCTTATGGGCGGTAAAAAATGCATCGTCAGGTTAAGCGGACCCTTAAATATATAATTGTAATTTATTTCAATTTATCTTATCGTTAACTTGGACTGTTTAAATCCAACTTACGACTTATCTCTCAGTTATCAGTTGATCTGATGGAAATGAAAATGCAATTGTTAGCACAATAATTTAACTCTAGGAATTATTTGTGTTGTTCAAAATGAAAGGGAAGAAAGACTGAAGTACCTATTACACAAAAACAGCGAAAGCTAGAATAATTATAGGGTTAAGGACAACAACATAAAAAACTCAGGGTTAGTTAAGAGGACATGACGTGGAAACGATCCATCTAAACTTGTGAAAAAAAATGTATCCAAGAAACTAAGATCTAAGAAAGAATAAGAAAAAATCAGAGCTTCATAACATATATATGGGTTAATGGTTAATCGATAGTTTATACTTCAAAATTGGCAACCTTCGGTTGAAGATACTCAAAATTTTAGCCTATAGGCACAGTCTTCGTAATGTCCTCGCTAGGTACTGGCAACCAATTTTCCCGGTAATTTTCTCTTTAAAAATTAAGTTACCTATACCAGTTTACGAAATGGTACACTCAGTTAAAAAAGTTCAACCGAATTTAGTGAATCTAAATGGGTTCCTCAGATAACTGGAAACTTAAAGTCACATTTAATTCGTATACTACTCACAGACTTTTTTTATAGAAGAAAATGAAGAAAGGGTTTATCTGCTATAGACCCTTAAACTTTAAGGGGTGAAGGAAGTTCATCAAGACATCAAGTAATGTTGTTGTGGAGGGTGCTGGGTGCTTCAAACTACAATCGGGGTGAAGGGTTCATGGAGGGGGAGGGATACTATGTGACACTTGCTCTGTTGTAATGAGGGGGTGGGGGGTGAAGACGGGGGAGAGGGAGGGGGTAGAAAGGCCATAATTGCTCCAACCCTTCCCCATACAAAGAACAATGGCTTCCATTATGGGCTGCCTTTCTCTAGTTGTAATTAATATTTGCAGGTAGTCTGGCTGTAAGCCACCTGATAGCTTCTCTGTCACCTCATACAAGTGCTGGAAATTAGAAAATTGTAAGCAGGAATTTTTGTTTTATTCTTTTACTAGAGGTCAGTGCATAGCCGTATCCACGGGGGGGTTTAGGGGGTCAAATCCCCCCCCTACGTTTGGACTTCAAAACTTTGTGAGAAAACTATTAGATACTTAAATATTCTGAAATATAATACGTCTTTTTAACGTCATTACTCATGAGGCTATGTTGTCATTTCACGATCGGTTAATTTTGGACAATTTTTTGTGACAAAAATCACTTGATCGTAACATCACAACATACAATAGCCTCACTAGTAATGACTTTAAAAAGCCATATTATATTTCAGAATATTTAAATATCCAATATTTTTCTCTCCAATACTTTAAAAATTTTCAGAAATAAAAGACGCCATTTAAAATTGATTGTGGGGCTATTTTTATATTAAAAAAGTCATTTGCAGCCCGTAAATTTTAGGTATTGAATGCTTATTTGGTTTTCAAATGATTTCAATAGAGTCTGAGGCCGGAATCATTTTCTCTTCACAAAAATATTGTTTGTTTGCGTTCTGTCTCATTTCATTCTCGGAATGATTTTCGTGTCACAGAAACTCTCAATTTCTATTTTCATGAGACTTTTCACTGCTGGAAAAAGAGCTGAGGATTTACTTTAAATTAAAATTGATGGAATTATTTTGCTCCCTCTTCAGTTAGCTCTAAGGAATCAATATTTTTGGCTACTTTGATTTCGACCTACATTTTTACGGCTCCAACCATATTGTCACTGTCATGTATTGGCCGGGCATAACAGGTTCTTTCTCCGCACAAGCGAAAGTGTCCCATGGGTCTCTTCCGAAGATCTTGAGGGAGGATGCCACTATAGTGAACTTTTAGGGGACAAAATGGACTTTATACATGAAAACCACCCGAATCGACATATTTAATAAGTACCTAATTGGGTCGCACACAATTAACATTCAGGAAGAAATCGTTTTTAAAACAAAACAAAAAAAACTGAGTAACCTATCGTGTCAAAAAGTATCAGCCTCGAAAACCAAAATTCAATATCATGTCATTCAATTATGCACGTGCATAATATGTTTTTACTTGTGACTATGTACTTTATATTGCACAAAGTAAACTCCGCATATACGGGCTACCATTTCAAATTACATCGGATATGGAACTCTTTATGGAAAGCTCGTTCTTTCCACCGTTTTCAATATTCCGACCAGAATACACTGTTAAATTTATATCAAATCCACGCCGAGCAAAAATGTTCAGGCAGAGTGAAAAGTTATTTTCTGTTTTGACTTCCGCTCGCCGTAATTTAATCATTCACGAGAAATATGGAGCGAAATCGCTCGAAATAATTTTTAAAAAAGGTCTTGCCTATAGGTCTTTTTTATGGTATGATTTTTTTGGTTTATATTTCATCGGCTGTTAACTGCAGTAGCGTGGTACCACCTGGAATCTCGGGCTGTTCTCGTTCTTTTAATACCAGTCGAGCACCAGAGATAACAACAAGGAATACGCAAAATAACACCGGGTGTTGGAGAGTCAAGGTACTTTGTTGGTGTAAACTGTAAAGTAATGTGTGTAATGTGAACGGGAATACACCAGCTGGAACCTAGGACTTTAGTGCGGCAACTTCCATGCGCATTACTGAGCCTTCCTTCCTCCAAACTCCAAGGCAATTCTTATCTAGTCTTGAGGATCCCTACCTTTCGTAGTAGGTCCACTTGTTGTTGACTGAAAGTGGGGAAAATCTTGTTATTTTTATAGCATGCGTGCTAGGGCTACCACAAGGCTTTAAAAAAACATCGCTGAGCTCTCCAGTAACATCACTAAAAACTCTTCACAACCTTCTTAGGTTAGGACCAACTGGGCGGTGCGTTATGGTCGACCGTTCTGGGAAGTTGACATCCACGGGAGGGTTCTAGTTATTTGTGGATACCTGCCATCCCTGAGCTGTCATTCCAGCCCCGCCATTCCAGCCCCGCCATTCCAGCCCCGCCATTCCAAGACGCATGGTGTGTGCCAAGCTTATTAGTAAATTTTGTTTTGTTGGTTTCAGGGCGGCCTGTAGTCTACCCCAGCAACACAACAGTGACCGCGTACACAGGTCAGCAACTTGACCTCTCAGTCGAAGTTTGTGCCAACCCGCCCCCCTCCAGAGTATTCTGGGTCACCGACTCCCTAAGATTGTGGCCCGGGCAGGTCACCCCGGAGTTCATCGCACATAATTTGACGGTAAGTTTATATTCTACATGAATACAGAACTTACAAAAAATATATTTGAAATCGATTTCTTCTATTTATTTTTGACTTTCCCATATTTTGATCGTAACTGCCTCGATAGCCAAGTGGTGTGGTTGTCTACGGAGGACCTCTGACAGCTGGGTCACATCAGTTCGATCCCGATCGTACCAAAGTTTTTCTGATCAATATTCGCCCCTTATGATTCTCACCAAATCACTCCTAGGTCACTCAATAACATCACGTACAAACAATTAATGCCGAGGGGGTAACCACTCCAGAGATTCCCTGAGATTGCAAGAGGATTTCCAAAGATTTCCTGAGATTCTCAACGAAATTAGTGGAAAGATGCACCACGAAGGGTTAATTACTCCAGAAATTTCCAAGATTCCCAGAGATTTCATCAAGATTTCCAATGATTACCTGAGATTCTCAACGAGATTCCTGGAGTGGTTACCCCCTGAATTAAGACCTTCCATAGGACCTGTACTCAGAAAACAGAAAGGAAAGTCCTTGAAAGGATGACAAATATCTGGACTAAGCAGATATCACTGAAATGCCTATACTACAAGTCAGGCTGGGAGTACACCATTGTTCTCATGGAGCCTAGGGGTGGCCAAATACACATTCTAAGATGGAGGGGTGCGTCACGCTATACGGACGAGTGCCATTATCTTTAACTAAGAGGAACCATTTGTCTTCAGAACTTGTATGGTAATAGGGTTCTTTAAATAATATGCAAGGTCAATATTGTTAACATGACAGGTACCTTATTCAGGGTTGGAGTGGACATTTTACCTCTGTACCTACCTACATATTTAGTACCAACAGATCTAAGTGAAAATAATCTCTTAAAATAAAATAGGGTTTTCAGCAATTTAATAAAAATGCGTATAAAATATTTACAATCTGGATATTACCTATATTGACAATGACACAGTGAATAAGGATAACAAACCAAATTTACACTAAAATGAAAAACTTTTTCAGTAGGTAATATTAAGTCGAATTGAGGGCAAAAAGAAATTGGTATCACTACAATAGGTAGATTATTCTTCGAAATTTACCTCATAATAGTACCTACCGATTCACCCTACGGGTCTTATATTAATGGAGTCGCCAACACATCATCATCATCGTAATCGTAATCATCACTGCTGTCTTCGTCTAAATTGACGATCAATTTCTCAAAAATACAGTCCTGAAGATGTTCTAGCTTCATCATTTCATTTTCTGTTTTTACTTTCTCGCCCGTATGTAATACATGGGCTGAGAAAGTTATGTCTTCGTGCAAAATTTCGATTTTGAGATTTTGGGTTTCCCATGATCCTGGAGGTCCCCCGAGTCCAAAAAAGTGGTTTTTAAAAAATGTCCGTCCGACGTACCTACGTACGTCAGTCTGTCGCGCAACTGGACGTCACACCGTTCGTCCGATTTTGCTCAAATTCGGTAAGTAGGTACTTAATGTAAATATCTGAACCTGTTTTTTGATAAATTTTGGTAACTCGAAAATTGCGCCTGCTATGGTTAAAAAAAAAGGCAAAAAATCGTGTTTTTTGACAGTTAAGAAGGGCTGGAAGCTACGTATATCAAGTTGGAACCTTGAAAATTTGCGAAAGTGTTTTTGAATAGACGCTTTTAGGTCTTTTACAATCATTTGGAGTTGTGCCAATAACTTGGCCCAGTTTTGGCCCAAACGCGATGGTCGTCACTACGGTAGCACTATTCGATCGATTTCAATAAAAATTGGTAGAGAGGTGTACTTTGACCTAGTTTGATGTTTTACCGAACGAAATTTATCCAACATAATAATTATGGCCAATATTGGCATTATCGTAGGAAAATTTTCCATAAATGGAAATCACGTATTTGATTGGTTAAGATGGATTTGCAACAACCCTGATCGACAGATTTCCTTGAAAATTGGTGCAAATGGTCTCAGATAGATGCTTCAAGGTTGTTTTCAATAGATTTTCAATTACTTGAAAATTAAGGCCGTGACATGGAAAATAGAAAACACGTACTTTGCGTGTCGAACGACACTTCACCATTTGACGGATATGTTTGAAATCCGGTGAGTAGGTGCCTAAAATTATTGTCCAGTGTATGGCAAAATATTTTTTAGAAAAAGTTAAAATTTTGGTCCAAAAAAAATAAATTACCAATCTGACCGCTTACTTCAATACATATTTTTTTTTTGTTACCAACAAATCACGCAATTGTTTTTGTAGGTATTTTTAGGTAGATTTCGAAGAAAAATCTACCTATTGTAGTCGTACCAGTAGTCTCACTTTTGAAAAATTTCTTCACAGTTCTTCTTTTTATGACCCCCGGATCCCAAAACCACCATCAGTTCAAAAGTTTATATATTTATATATATATATATATATATCATTTTCACTTCCTTTGAACACGCTAGCAGCCGTATTTTTGAAAAATAATTGGTTTTGACTATTTAATAAAATATAAGGGACTA